>JANHFL010004080.1:64013-79652 GCA_032468155.1 Oxyrhabdium leporinum | reverse complement strand
AGCTCTTCTTCAGCTTCTTGGATGAGAAGCGAAACGTCTTCAAAGAAAAACGAAGAAAGTCCAGTTGCCACTTGAAAAAAGCACCTTTGCAATCATTACCTGAGTGACTTGAGTGTCTCCGTAGTCACTCGTTGGGAAGCTTTCCTTGGGGTTTGAAATACGTTTGTATACGCTGGAAGCTTAGCTTTTTCCGATACGATAGGCCAGGGTTGCATCCATGAAATGCGTTTGCTCTAACGAGGGATTAGGAAGCCCTGGGTTTCTACGTGTTAAAGAATCCCGCTGTTTCCCCTATTGGAAGGAAGGATGGGGCGCCTGCGGATTTCTCTTTCCGCGTGGATTTTGTGGCTTTTTCCGCATGGATTTCGTGGCTTTTTCCGCATGGATTTCAGATTTCGTAAATACAAACTCTTAAATTTAAACACCAACATGCTGCTTGCTGTTTGTTAAGAAGCACCAGCAATTTTACTTCTTACACTGCTAATTTTGTTTTCTCAGACACAATTTTGAGGAGGGATAGGAAAAAGCCAGAGTTAGCAGATATTTAGACAGGCAAAGGAGAATTCAAACTTTCTTGAAATCCATCACAAAAACTGCAAAAAAATGTACTTTGGCCTACAAGTATGTGAAATTACTATTTCCAGCTTTGGAAAGATGGATTTTTTTTCAACTGCAATATTTTTCCAACAAACACGTATTTGCAAGAACATGTTAGTAATACTATACAATCAACTGCTGTTTTCAAATTTTACCATAGAAACATGACCAATTGTGATCTACAGACTTCAATGATCATAGATTTGAAACAGCTGAATCAAACCTGATTGCTAGAATCAGGAAATAACCAAATCTAGATGGCAGAGTCTATCAATGGATGAGGGAAAGAAAACAATTTACAAGGTCACAAAGTTGAATAACTATTGTTGGAAAACAGCATCATCCCCTAAAAAAAATACTCCCAAAAGCCAGGCAATACCTGATTTTAATGCTATGCCTACTGGACACAAGGTCAAAAAGGAAGACATATTTCTCTTTCCTGGACAACCCTAGGAAAGGCTGAAAATCCTACATAAGGACTCATTCACACATCCTCCCAAAAGCAGTTTGAGGGTGCCTTGCTAACAATTGTTCCAGGAGAGGTCCTTGAGATGCTGACTTCCCTCTCCAGCCTAATGGCAGAAATTGCTTCACTGTAATTATCTTGCTCTTGTGATTAATCTCCATAGCAGTCTATGAAAAGAGTATAAGAGAGATCTCAGCTGATGCTCCCTCTGAGGCCTTCCTGCTTTGTTGCATAGCCCTCCAGGACATAGGTAGGGGAAAATGGTTGGACACGTGTCTGCCATTCTCAGATAATGCAAGGCACAGCTTCAGGAGTAGTCCAACTGTGAAATGCTTGCAGAGCATGTTAAGGGATGTTAGCATGATGTTTGGGGGCAAGACTGGCATGAAGAACTACTTGGTGTTTCACTGTCAGGTGATTTGAAACCTAAGGATGCTTTAGATCAGTATATTTAGCCTCAGCAACTTTAAGCTGTGTGAATTCAGCTCCCAGAATTTCTTAGGCAGCATACTAAACTCCTCAAATCTTAAAGTTCCCGAGATTAAGAAGTGCTTCTGTAGATTGCAAGACAGCAACAGTTTTAGCTAATATTCCAGTTCCCTTTGCGATGACTGGCTAGCTGACAGTGCCCTCCTTTTTAACAATTCTAAAAAAAAGTTACAAAATAACTGCAACAGTGGAATCAGCAAAAATTGTGGATGACGTGCACTTTGCTTTCTCACTTTGTTCTCCGTTTAATTTTCTTGTACAACTTAGGAAATAAATGGAAAGCAGTCTTAATAGTCATCTGGATTTTTGCAATTCTGATAGCATTAAAATTTAGATAAAAAGTTGAATACCTGGACATCTATGCCTGTTTGCTTTTTGAAAACCACCGTTTGTAATGTTTTAAAAATATGTTTGATCGGAAACAATTAGGACAATTTGGAAATATATATACAGAGGATGGATCTTACTCCATCTATCTACAACCCTTTAACAATGATTTTGACTCTTAGCCTTAGTTTATATATACTATATACATATATACACATATATTATATATACAACTATATACTTAAATCAGGATAGATACATCTGCAACCTAGTAAATGTAATTTCTGAAGATTCTCGTTTAGAGTTTGAACCAAAGAATAATATCTCTTCATATAAACAGCTTAAAATTTTATCTGGCCAAACGACAGTCAGTGTTTTAGAAATTGATATCAAAATATAGCTCTTTTTCTAGTAAAGTGGAATAGCTGGAGTTTTTGGAAACAAGCACACTATTAGATTTTTACATGGGATAATGTCTATATGCAGTATCTAATGATAAATATTCAAGCTGAGCAAGCAATTGTCCTTAGCTTCATGTGTAATTCAGGAAAGAAGGGAGAGATAACTCCTATTAGAGTAATGGAAAGAAATGAAAAGCATGTCACGCAGAAAATCATAAAATGTCAGGTGTTAGCAGAAATATTGTTGGCTTTGCTTATGAGCGTCTCTCACCATCACCAATAGAACAGCAGTGATGATACTGTTTTTGGATTATTTGGATAATGAAGCAAGGTATGTCCACTATTTGAATCAAGATGGGGAATAGTAAGGAAGCAACTCTCATCTCGATTTAGTTCCTATTGGAGAGCTGAGTTAATATCTTGTGCTTTCAGTAAATCTAGTTTTCCTGCAGACCTCTAGATGAAGCTCTGGGAGAACATAGTCTCATGCTCCATTACTCAGCTATTAATATTGCTCCATATTGGATACCTCAGATTGCCTTTATACTTTCAAGAGTCCACAATTCTACCCTCCTCTTATCAATCTAGGGGACTAACAGGTTTGTTTCAATGTGTCTCTTGTTTCTGCAGGTAAGTGCATAGGCCTGCCTTTTCTCATCCTAGCTGAGGTAAAAGATGTTATTCTTCAAGTGCTGAACACGTTCTGCCCAACATAGTTGAACGGTCCATTTGAAATTTTCCCTTAGGCCCATCCTTTTCCTTTATACTTTAGAAAGTTTGTTTTCTCTTATGTAAAACCACAGTTGCTTGAAGTCACAAGTATCATCTTGCAGTTGTCTCATGACACAGATTAGCTTGTATTGCAGTATGACAGCAATTCATTTTCACCACTGTTGACAAGGCAAGTAGCTCCATACGAGCCTAGCTTAATACATTTTTCATGGTTGTTACACTTTCCTCTTAGTAGTGATATAATTAAGAATGATTGTGCATAGAATGTCACCTAATTTAATGCAAATTAACTGTTCTTGTAGCAAATTGGAACCAGGAGAGAGCCTGAAACTTTATTTACTTTTCTTTATCTGATTGGAGTAGATTTTCTATCGTGATTGTTAAGTATAAGTAATTTAGTCCTCAGGCTAAAAACTCTATGCCAACTTGAGCAGAAAGCCCTTTAAAATGTAAGCTTATATTCAGATCCCCCTCTCGCAATTCTGAATTTGGAAAGATTATATCTTTAATCTTACCCTGAAGAAGAAAAGAAAGAGAATCCTTGAGCTATTCCTTGTACATTGGAAGGAAGAAAAAAGGTGTGCAGTTTTCTACAGTTATCTTCATCAATCGTGACTCGAGGGTATTGAGCCAGTAAAAACTCTTGTTTTTTAATAGGAACCTTAAGATGAATCCTGGAGAAATCCCATTACTCAACATTTTGGAAACAGAGGATACAGAACATGCCATATCCTAATATTTTTTTCAAGGCTTTCCAGGAGAGTTCACTTTTCTCTAATCTTGTTTTGCTGAAAAAATTGTTTTTGTAAAACAGGTTTGGATTAGATTATTTATTTTTATTTTATTAATCAAATTTATTCACTGGCCATCTCACTATCTAAATGACTAATCAGCGATGATTTCCAAAGTTGCTTCACATATTTGCATTCTGTGTTTTTATGATTCTATAAAAATGCCTGCTTTGTTTTTACTGGTCTGAGATTTCATACAGGCCTTGAATACAGGAGCAATTGGTTATCAACTACACCACGGAAGCACCCATGGAGAGAGAGAGAGATAAGGCCTCACAAGGTCTCTCGTATATTACAGCGTCTTAAAGTGGTAGCAGTCAAATAACCCTGCTGACCCATTGCTACCATTGCATCGTCATCATAACTTGACAGTATTACAGCATTGCAACCTTACAGAAGCTAGTCAGCTGTTAAATTATCATTACCCTGACAACACCAATTCAGAATGTTCTTGTCCCTGCAACCATCAATATTATGAATTACATTCTTGGGTTTTCTCTCTTTCAAATATTTTAATACAATATATTATACACAACGATTTTGAACCAACTGAGGAAAAAAACCCAATATTTTTTGTTTCTCTTTCCAAAATTCTTGTTAGTCACTGTCTATGAAGATTCTCAGTTATCCAGGCCATAGCTGTATCAAAAGTGGTTTTTATTTTGCAAAGGCAACTGGACTGATTTTGAGGAAAAATAAAATGTTTTGGTTTTCCTCAAAATCAGTCTGGTTGCTTTTTCAAATAAAAACCACTTTTGATACATTTTGTTAGCTTTGATAAATGTACAAAATGATCCTGTAATTAATGTGGACCTCAGGAATCTAAAAAAAAAATTGTGCTTTTTGGACTAGAAAAAATAGAAACTCAAAGGTTGAGCAGCTTCTGTATCATGCTTGTATGCTGGTCGCAGTGAAAAAAAAATCACTATATGTTTTCCATAAGAGCTTCTATAGGCTAATTTAGTTAAGCATTATAGTTTAAAAACTCTTTCAGTGATAGATATCGCATAGTCAAGTCACCTCAACTTGCAAATCATTATTTAAACACTACTCTGTAGCTTATTCAGGCTGAAGAATCATGTAATCAGCAGTTAAACCAAACTAGCTAAACTTCTAAAATATATACTTATTTACTGGATTTATAAGGCTGCCCAATTCAAACAATGTGACTCTTCTAGAGAAGGGAAAAGAGTGACAAGAATAAATGGGATGGAAACTGAAGTTAAGATGTGGCAAGAAATTGCAGGAGTTGAGTTTGAAAATCAGAAGGGAGAAAATGTCTGGAATATATTGAAGGCACCAATGGAAAGAAAGGAGAACAAAACATTCCTTCTGTTGGTCTTTGGCTATGAAAATAATAGATGTGCACTTAAAATGCTTGTGCTTACCCTGTTCCTGCTGGACAAAAGTGCTCCTTGGCTTTTGACAGCACAGGACATACTAGTTGGAATGGAAGACTATTTGATAGAACCAATGAAGTCCCCAAGTTCTTTGATGAAGCTCCTGTAATTGTGTGTGAAATTTTTAGTATGTTGATACGTTACAAAAATTCAAAAACAATGATTGTAAAGACTCCATGATTTGCATCAGAAACTCACTGGTCTATGGAGTTTTGAAAGTTCAACCCTTTTGGTAATGTACTATTCCATTATTTCTCCCCAGCCCTTGGAACTCCAAGAGGGTGCAAATTAAGGAATGCACTTCACAAAAGACAGAGGTACCTTGCAATTTTCCTTCTAGATATTATGCCCTTCTTCCTCCGCTAAGAAAAGGAAAGGGACGGGCAGTGTTTTTAGACTGATTTAGTGTGTGTAGTTTCGCACAGAAAGAATGTTAGAACAGTGACCCTGATTATATATTTAGAATGTGTAACAGAAAATGTTTGCTGCCAGTTTGATTTAGAAGAGTAGCTAAAGAACACACAATGAATGTTAATAGTGGAAAAATACAAATAACAGTGAAGGATGATAAAGAAATAGGAGAATAGGTTCCAGGATGACAAAGTGGAGAAGAACACTTGAAAACATGTTTATATTTTCAGGGTTCCCTGCTTTTCCCACTGGATCTGATAATTTTTCATAGTAAATTAGTTATCATAATTTTATTAGGGTTCTTTCAGACTAAACAAATCAGTTCCAGTGGGAAAAATAATTGAACTTTGCAACCAAGTTTGAGTTTGAAATGATTGATTTCTGCTCAAGTGTACATTCAGAAAGGAAAAAAAATGGTAGTGCAGATTTAAAACCTGAAAATCATGCAATTTCATTTTTCTTCACCGAATCCTAATTGTAACAGGAGAGACAGGAAGCAACAATAATTGTAACCAGTGATTTTTGCTTCTGTTTTTTAAAAATCAACCTCTGCGAGTGCAATAGTGACGCAATGATGTAAATTGGAAGGGGCAGGACCAAACATTTTGTTGCATAATCTGTTTTTTTTTCTGGACACAATGTACCATTTGTTTCTCATTGGATGTGTATGCAGGGGGTGGGGAGAGTGCCAATATTTAATAAAATATTCTAGGCGCTCCAGTAGCCATAAGAAAGATTTGGGAATGAAGTATGCTCAGTGGGCTATGAGCTACCACATGAAAAGCAAGAGGTCTTTAAGTTAAAATCATTTTTATCACGTGAAGTGTTGGCACCACTTTATAATGCCTTGGTATAAGACTATACTTGGAAAATTACATCTGGTTTTGGTCACCAAGATGCAAAAAAAGTTGAGGTTCAAAAAGATGCAGACAAGAGCAACAAAGATGATTAGGAAACTGGAAGGTGAAGCATACAATGACCAGTTGCAGGAACTGGATTTATCTAGTCTAACAAAGAGAAGGACTTGATAGCAGTCTTCCAATATTTGAGGGGCTGCTACAGTGAGGAGAGGTTGGCCTATTCTCCCAAGCACCTGAGGGCCAGACAAGAAATAATGGTTGGAAACTTATCAAAAAGAGATCCAATCTAGAACTAAGGAGAAATTTCCTGATAGTAAGAACAATTAATCAGTGGAATGCCTTGCCTTCAGAAGTTGTGAATACTCCATCACTGGAGGTTTTGGACAGGTATTTGTACAGAATGGTACAGGATCTCCTGCTTCAGAAGGAAGTTGACTAGTAGGCCTCCAAATCCCTTTCAACTCTGTTGTCCTGTTACTGATATATATACTGTATGTCTCCTTACAGTATATACTGTCCAGAGTCACTTGGTCGAGTCTTTATTTATTAGCTAGTTGTTGATTGATCATTTTGGGATATGTAGTATTTTCCACTTTGTGATTAGGGATCCACATCTGGCATGGGCATTGCAAGTTCAGATGGTACTTTGTAGTGCTAGTATCATTGTCTCCATTTTGGACTCAGGGCAAAATTGTCCCGCAGTTTAAGCTGCTTGCTTTTCATGCTGCTCAGGCTGCTTCTTAAGCCAAACTTGAAAATCTCAGTGTATGTTGCAGTGGATAGAAAGGGAACTAGGCTCATGGTAACTCCAGGCTCCAGCTAAAACTAGACCTGATTGGTAATTCCATTGCTTCTTGCCCTTCCTGTTCATGTAGAAAAGACAAGCCTTGGGCCCTGTGTGCAGTGCTCTACTACTACAGTCTTTTCCTTTTAGGGATTGTTGCCTCCTCACTAATCCCCATGTATTACTTTTGTTTTCCCCAAACAAAAAGAAATTTGTACGCATGGATGCCTTCAGCCTACTAACCCCTCTTTCTACATTATCTTCTTTGATATTAACACAAAACTTTCTTTTTTCCTCTTTCGGTATCATTGGTAGCTTCAGTGCTACACTAGTTAAAACAATAAAGGAACAGGACCTACAGAGCAGAATTCCCCAACCATTCCAACTTTGCGGACCAGCAAGGGAGGCGAGAGAGGGGGTGGCTTTACACTAGTGGCCGACAAGTCACGTGCATGTGCACAGCTCCATTCATGCGAGCAGAGGGCACACATGACTGCCACATGCACAAATGGAATGTGCATGCACATGCTTGCCTGCCTGCCCCTTCCACGGTCTGGTTTCGAACAGCTCATGGCCCAGTAGTGGGCTGTGGGCTGGCGGTTAGGCACCCCTGCTATTGAGAACCAAGGTTTTCTGATTTGGCCTACCTTAAAGGGCAGACACAGTTGCAGACAGGGTGGCTACTAGGATGTGCTGGAGAAGTTTTTGAATTGAACCTAGAAGAGTGGATATGAAATGCATTTCCAATGCGATGGGAGTGAGCTGAGTCAACGTCATCTGTTTCTGCACTTGGCAAGGAGGAAGTGGCCATATTAGTGACAGCCAAGCAGAAAGTGAAGATCTATCCTCAGTTTCAGAATCTAGGTAATATTTGAATTGAGTTTCAGGATATGCATATGAAGTACAGAATAAATTTTGCTTTGTTTTTTCTTACATTTTGTTTGATATATTTTGTAGTTATTGGGGATTTTGTCAGATAGATAAAACTCTAGAGGAAATGCTCTGTTCTTGCTCGTCCTTTCATTTACTTCCAGCACCAGTGTGAGAAACTCAACACATATACTAACAGCAAAGGACCACAATACAGATTTTCTGCAGGGCTGTCCTATGACATTTCCAGCCAGATGGTTTTAATCTTTTGTTCAGGCCTTTGTGCTGTGTAGGAGGTCTTTGTTCATCTCTAGTGCAGCCAAGTTTTTTCCTCTTTTTTCTTTTTCCCATTCTGAATAGATGTGTGACTTAACTCGCCATTTTTTAATCTGTAGAGGGAAAATGTTTTTGGTCTATTTTGAAAGATCCATTTTTATTTGCCATGTTTACTAATGGGGCCAGTACTTGTCAGGCAAATAAGTTGTTGCCATAAGATATAATATAGCAGTTAATTCTGGACCATTTGGTCTTTTTCTTCCAAATGTCTGAAATCAGTGAACATTATGAGTTTCATTAAGAATTGCTGCCTTTCCCGATTTTGTATTATCCTCTAAGTTTCCTCTCTGTCAGCTCTAAATAGTTTGATTTTGGGTTCCCAGCCTGACTTGTTAGCTTGGAAGAGATCCAGTGTTAATTCCTCAATATCTTTTGGATTCTTGTAAATTGGACAGAGCAGGTGACTTTTTGGTGACCTCTCAGAGGGTAAAGCACTGAGTAAAAGAAAATTGAAAGGGAAATGATGTTTTTGATCTTACAAAATCTTAATGGGTGGATGTGAGATTTCAATAAAGATTCAAGCTGGTTGAGTTAGAAATTTTAGGTGAAGGTTCATGTTGACAGTTATATCATCCAGGCCAGTTTACCTCATTTGTAATCAATGTGTGTACCCTTTACTCTGAATTACTTATTTCTCAACAAATATTTGTTGATATTGAGATTTGTTGATACTGATTTCCATAATTCAGAAAACTGTGGTTTAAAGGTGAAATCTGCTGTGATCTACAGAACCCCTTGATTTTCTGCTGTTTGAGAGACTACAGACCTTTTCATCAGGTGGATTTAATTTCTCCCAAAAGTACAGTACCCTGAGAAGATATTTGAGAAATTGTTGGTGCAACAAGGGAAGAAAAGGCATATGATTGTTTAGACCTCTCAGGAGGTTGTCCCACCACAATTTATTTAACTGTCCACCTGCTTAATTCTCATTTCTATTTTCTTTTCCAGCTCTGGCATTTGATGTTTGGTTTACATAAATGCTCTGAATCAGCATCTGACACTGACTAGTCTGAATTTTAACCTACATTGGACAGAGGTAGAACTGCTGGTGTGGAAAGATGAAACCACTCTGTCTTAGTTGGATAGAACTCAGAGACTCAGAGTTGTGGTCTAGAGGTATCCTTGATCTGCCTTTGCTACTGTTGGGTGTTATGTAATTTTAGCCATTCAGTTTCTTTGCCCTTCTTAGCTTGGTATAACAGCATATCATTTCAGGAAGTTCTCTGGTCCCCTGTGACCAAAATAGGTAATAGCTGCATGGAACAGTATTGCTGATGGGCAATGCTTAGAACAGCTGCTCAGTATCTTTCTCTCCTCTCTCTTTTAATATATAATTCAAACCATGTATGATGTGACATCATAGCACATTGTGCAATTCCCCCACCCTGACATCTTATATCACTTATGGTTTCAATCTCAGTCTCTTATCTAAGCTGACCTTTTATTAGCGCAACAGTGTCCAGAGGAAGAAGCTTCATCCAGAGTATTCCAAAACTAAAACCTCAGTAGATCCTGCAAATAAAATGCTTAATTGTGGAGCTTTCAAAACTTGAGTGAAGCGAGCCATTCAATGGTCCTTTGGGATTGGGGTGGGTTATACATGTTGCTAAATAAATGACTAACTAAATAAACAGTAATAACAAACGAGTCATTTTCATGGCTGCCTATTATTACAATGACAGTGTGCAGATGTGTAAAGCACTGGTAGATCTATAAGCATCTGGTGTAGCATTGCTGTAAGTCAGTGGAGAGTACTACTTTCTTACATGCAGTAATCTGAAAATTGTTCCTTTGTTGTTTTACCCCTAAGCTCACTGATCATAGTAAAGAAGAAAATGCTTGAGAAAGTTTTCTTTAAAAAGGGCAGATTAGAACAACAATATCAGTGCTGATCTGTAGCATGACATGGATGCTTATGTAGTTGGGCCAGTTCATTGCAATTGTAGTTCATTATTAGTTTGAGCTTGGGTTGTGTCTGTGTACAACTTGAGAAGCTGAAGCAGGAAAGTGTGTCCAAAGCTTAGAGTCTTGTCCACTCAGGGAGTTGGGCTTTTTTTGGGGGGTGGGGGTGGGGTTTTGTATTCACTTTAATGAAAATCTAAACAAAGCCAAAATTAAAGTGGTTGCAGAGAAATGCTGGGTGAGTTTAAAAGTGGTGCTTTCGTAAATGGGCATTTCTCCAAAGTATAGGACAATCTTGAGTTTCCCTCTAGTGTCTGTATTATTAACAGCATCCATCTTAATAAAGAATGATATTTTTGAAGGTTTCTTTTGCATATTCCTATAGATCTCAGATCACTTTCTCTCATATCTTAACTCTCTGTTCATAATAAAAAGAATTATAACCCATTTTGCAGCTAACCAGAAAAACGAATGTCTGAATGCTTACTACATTAAATGTATTAGTTGTATGATTAATATTTTAGATTATTTGTATATTTATTAATACAATTTATGATGTTCTTCATTAGAGAAGAATCAGTCTCTTCTAAGTTAATAGACTTTCCTAACTGAAATACTTTTTTTTACTAATATTAGAAAATGTATAATTAGTTTTGTTGTGGTTATTCAGCCTTAGATGCAGGAACAGTTTTCAGCTTATTTACAGCTGGTTTCTGGTGCTTTTGATCCAATCCTGTCCATCATAATTTTTTATATACTTAATAAGATTGCTCTTAATCAACAGCCTGGTAGCAATTTCTGATGAAATAAGCATTTTATAACATATTTAATTTTATTGAAGTTGAAATAATGATTTAATTCAAGCAAAGAAACAGTAGAAAAATTAATAGCTAATAATATTATTTGTTTACTTCCAATGAGCTATAGTTGCCAGAAGATTGTATATTTGTGTAGTGGATACATAGATAGTTGTTTTATAAAGTTTTTGTGAAATATTTTAAATAAAATCAGTTTATTTGTGTCCTATTTTGATGAAGTTTGTTCGAGAAAAAAGTTTTGGTGCAGGGCCACTGAAACCTGCATATTTTAAAATGTTCAGCCAGCATTTGAGGATTCAGATTCATTTCACTTAAGTGTGCAAGTATCCTGAAGCCCAACCGATCATAATCAAGTAATTGACTTGTTTCTTTATTGTATTAATAAGGCAGTCTGACTCTGCTGCGACTCTGAGTGACATACAGATAGCCTGTTCTGACCTAGGTCATGTAGGCAGATGCAGAAACCAATAAAGACTTTCACTGCACTGCTTTCAAAGCATTTAGAATAGAATAACAGAGTTGGAAGGGACCTTGGAGGTCTTCTAGTTCAACCCCCTGCTCAGTCAGGAAATCCTGTACCATTTCAGACAAATAGTTGTCCAGTCTCTTCTTAAAAACTTCCAGTGTTGGAGCATTCACAACTTCTGGAGGCAGGTTGTTCCACTGATTAATGGTTCTAACTGTCAGGAAAGGTTGCTTCTCTCCTTGATTAGTTTCCATCCATTGCTTCTTGTTCTACCCTCAGGTGCTTTGGAGAGTAGCTTGACTCCCTCTTTTCTGTGGCAACCCCTGAAATATTGGAACATTGCTATCATGTCACCGCTTTTCATTAAACTAGATATACTAAATTCCAGCAACTGTTTTTTATATGTTTTAGCCTCCAGTCTTGTCATGCGAAACAATGACAGACTGCCCTCCATTCCTTCCATTCCCCCCACAAAAACAGCCACCCATAATCAATATAACACAGTCCCACCAGCTGAGTCCAATAGTCACCAGAACCAAGCCCCCAAAGAGGAAGAAAGATGAAGCCCACAAACCTGGTGCAGAGGTTGCAAAACAAGGTCCGTAAGCCACAGATCCAGAGTCCACAAAGCAAGGTATGCAACTCCAAAGGCTGAAACACAAGTTGAAGTCCATGGGTCAAGGTTTCCAAAACCCAGAGGAGTCTGAGACACACGGTTATTCCCAACAAAGGATGGTGGGGGATGGATCTAGTCAGCACTGAAGAAGCATCTTGGTTGAGAAGCAGAATGTCTTCAAAGAAAAAACAGAAAGTCCAGTTGCCTCTTGAAAAAGCCGCTTTGGGACAACCATGACTTGCATGATTGAGGGTCTCCATAGACATTTAGAAGAATGACTTCCTCAAGATCAGTTTTTGAATTCTTAATGGGTATCAACTGGATTTGATAGAGGCCGAAATCTTAAAGGAAGTTACTCTAAACCACAAAAGGGATGGAGCAATTTTGGGATAGAGAGAGATCTTTCATTTTATTACTTACATCATTTCTGTTCAACTAATTGTCATCTTCAGCAGTTGTGTTAAGGTGTTTTGTGACCTATCTAGCTAGTAGATCTAGTTCCAGATTTTAACTTTTATACAATTAGTAATGATCAGTGAATTAATTGCTTATACTTTCATCTGTTATTCAGCTCCACTGTATTTGAGGAGATCCTCATGCTTCCCAGATGTATTTGTGTAACATAATTCTTCCTTAATTAATCTCTTAGTTGTGATATGATTGGTTCTGTGATATATGTGTTCCTTATTTTATTTACTATTACCACTAAAAAAATATTACTATGTGTTCCAAAGCAACAAAATTACAGGAAGGTTCTTTCAGACAGCTTTCACAAATTGTAAGAAGTGTGTCCTCTTCATTTCCAGTTTTTTTTAAAAATGTTTTCTATCACTATTGTTGGTGGTTGTTGTCTTGCATGCATAGCAATCTCAGATTTTTTAAAAAGTCAGCATCTTATTTGAAACTAGACAATCTTCCAAAATATTCTTGGCTAAGAATAAAAGCAGTATGTTGCTATGATCTTGCTGCTAGAACTTTAGAAAATGGGAATGAAAAGAGATAAATATCCCATTAAGTATCCTAACAAAGATAGCTTTAATTCTGTCCTGTGTTCCAGTGTTACTTGAGATGGTGTACATGGAAGGAAGTGAATCCTCGTCAGTAGAATTTAAAGAACTTTGCATAGACACACATACACACAAAAACACAATATGTATTTTGTTAGCATGAAATAGCTATATGCATTCATTCATTCATTCAATTTAAACAGCCTCCCATCTCAACTAGTGATTCTGGATAGTGAACAAAATTATTATTATTACAATTTTTTTTTACAAAAGCAATAATTTAAAAGTTAGAGTATACAGCATTCAAATCGGATACCATGATCACTAATCTAACTAAGAAACAGGACTCTGGACTACCTGGGCCCCCAGGACTGACCACAGAGCTAGATCTTTAACCATTTATGAAAAGCCAGCAGAGTCAAGGCTGTCCTGATTTTGGGAGGGAGAATGTTCCATAAGGCAGGTGCTATGGCAGAAAAGGCATATCTTCTAGGTTCCACCCAACCAGTATTCCTTAGTCAATGGGGCCTGAAGTTTGCCTTACTGGATTAGATGGGTCGAAATAACTGACTTACCTCTCTGTGGAGAGAAAAGTCACTTTACTAAGAGTGGATAAATACATCTGTCTTCTTTGTATTTTAAATTATACCCTGCACTCTCATTTTCCATGCAGCAAATATAATGTTGGCCTGTTTTAATTATATAGACATTTGGATCTCTGCATTTTGAGAAGAGAGCCAGTTTGGTTAGTAGCTAAGGAACCAGGCTAGAGACCATGAATTCTAGACCTTCCTTAGGCATGAAGCCAGATGGTGACCTTGGGCCAGTCAGCCTGAGGAAGTAGGTAGTGGCAATTCCGAAAATGCAGTGGTTAGTCCTGGCAGTCACCAGAAGTCAACACTAACTTGAACACACACACACACAAATGGGGGGGGGGGGGCATACATGGGTGCCTGCATATGTATATGCACAGAGAAAGACAAATATTTTATGTCAACAAATTTTATATATATATTTTCCCTAATATTTACATTTTTGTACAGTTTATCAACTATAGCACAAACTTCAGAAAAGTCAACATTTCACTGTGTTTCACTTGATATGCTGTTTTACATTAATATGTATCCTGAATTATTTTTTGTTCCATTCTGACTTTTACAATAGAGGTACCAATTTTCTAGCTTTAGCCATTTCAAAGAAAATGGAAAATATGATAACTGAAAATGAAGTAATAATTATCCTACTTTGAATTATTATTGTATTTACAAAGTTTCAATCTTTAGTCTGAGGAAAATTCCACTTCATTTCAGCCCATGAGCCTTGAGATAAAATTCAATAATCAGACCATAAAGCTAGATAATAGAAGTGTATTCTGTGGCTATGTTATGTTGAATTACAACTTCCTATAGCCCTATTCAGCCTTGTCAATGGATAGGAATGCCAATAATTGTACCTCAGCAACTTCTGGATGACCAATGTAAAAGGGACATATTGAAAAGGGAATCTGAGAATAATAAACACTACAATAAAATTGTCAATAACTTTTACACTCTCAAAGTCAAAGAGAGACAAAGAACACTTCGTTCTCAGGACTGAATGACCTGCTTCATGAGGCTGGTAGTAGCTCTTTAGTTACTTTAATTTATGCCATTTAGAGTTAAAACTAACACTCAGAATATAATCAAAAACATAAGGTTTAAAATAAGGTGTTAAATGTTATTGCAGCTATAGTGCTATATTTTGGGTCAATTAATCATTTTGATTATCTTTAACACTGAAGCGCAATGAATGTGTCTGTCTCTCTGTCTCTGTCTCTGTCTCTTTCTTTCTCTCTTTTTCTATCATCTATCTATCCTCTATCTCTATCTATAACTTTCTTTGTGTGTGTGTGTGAGGCTGTTTGTGTGTACATGTTTCTTTCCTTAAGGTATCAGCATAATCTTGTTTTCTTGGTTTGAAAAAGTTTACATCTTTGTTTTATTTTGTACCTGTATTCCCAACTGTCATTTATTCCTCATCTGCCTTGAAAAATAGCATTTGGAGGCACAAAGTCAAGGCAGAAAAAAAAATTGTTCTGCGCTGTTATTTGTGAAGTGGGATATTGTAGTCTTATGATTACCAAATATCTTTAACAGATAGGCAGCCAGCTATTATAGCCTTCAGTGTACACAAACTGCTCTCATAAGCAATCTAAAGACATCCTGTATCCATACATATTGATTGGCGAGCCAGGGTACATACATCTTGATCAGTCTGTTTCTGGTGATAACCTTGGCTGATTGCTATAAACGAAATGGCACAGTTGGCAGAACCCCCCCCCCCCCACGACATCCGGGGGGGGGGGGGTTTAACAAAAATACAAAAAC
>JANHFL010004080.1:46050-58909 GCA_032468155.1 Oxyrhabdium leporinum | reverse complement strand
CCCCATGTAGAGGGCATTACAGTAGTCCAAGCGGGATGTGACCAAGGCGTGAGTGACTGTGCGTAGGGCATCCCGCTATATGGTCCCTACACAGTCAAAGGCACTTCTTGAAGTTTAGGAAGGGCCAACTTTACATCCTTTCATTGTCTCAGGAAGAACCCTCTCTTCAGCCAGGCCTTGCCTGCATGGCTGCTGGATGAATGGGTCTTTGGGCTCCCTCCCCAAGTTTTTAATGAGTCTGTGTTTCATGTGGTTTTCATTTATTTTATTATTTGTATGATATTTTGTAAACCACTTCAAAATGCATATACTGTGTCGCATGATTTAATGTAATAACTACGTTAAACAAATAAAATGTTTGCTGGTTTGTCATTGACTGTCACTTAGATCTATCCTGATTCTAGATCCTGTCAAGACAAGGGAAGGCAGATCCCTTCCCAGGATAAGCAGCGGTCAGTTGTGCTGTGACCTACTTTTCTTTTTTCTTTCCTGGGCGGTGAAAAGAAGTCGGATTTATAATATCTAATTTCTTGGTTTGGGGAAAAAAAGGGTTTTAAGACACCGCACATGCACACATACACATACACATCTATACAAAAGGGTGCAATTATGTAAAAAATATGAACTAGTAATTTAAAAAAAAAAAACATGCTGAGAATTGGTGATTTTCTTCTTTTACAAAACTGGCTGCAGGAAAAGGAAAATCTTTGCAAGCAACAAGTCAGGAAATGGATTTTTTTAATGCATTCACAACCGGCTGATCATTTATCATTACCATGCTATGTAAATAGGAAGTAACTTGGTGACTTCGGGATGGGTGTGGTGAGTGACAGCAAAATGTATCAATGAAATCAAGTCACAGTATTTTTATCCAAGAAGACTCAGGAAACCATGGTCAACTTCCATTTTCTGCCAGTGGTGATGCTGCCAGTGGTGATGCTGTACTAACATGAAGGAACAATCTGAGAAAATTAAAAGATCTTTGTTTCATACTAGAAAGAAAGTGCCAGGACACCATCATTGGCCAGGCCTTCTTCCTGATAACCTATCCTTAGTGACATTGGTGTGAGGTAAGGAGAAAAAAGCCTTTAATAATAATCTCAAAATTCAGACCAGAATACAGATGAAGAGAAGGCTATTGTTTGATTGTCCTATCTTAAATCTAGCAAATATTTTAATAAAGGTTTTGCTTTGATACACACTGAACATATATATTTCAAGATATTTTCTGCATTATATTTACCATTGGTGTAACCTTACCAGAGTTTCTTCATTTAAAATTAAACCCTTTCTTTATACCGTTGACTTGGATCCGACACCAATATTTTCCTTTGCTACAAACATTACAACTGAACCAGCGATACATCTACTTGGTTCCTGGATTCAGATGATGTTATGAGATCAGATGGCATGGAAGATACTTAGCAATATGAAATCACTATACTGTCTCCAGCTAGTTAATTGACATATTAATTTAGATGAATGACTTTTTGATGTACAGAATATAATAATTACTCATATGTCACGATAAAAACATTTTTTTATTGGTCATAATGCTACAAAACTTGTAAAACCCTATAAAGTAAATAATTGGGCTGAATTAATTAAAATGTTCAAAGGCAGCCAGGATGTTGCAAGAATGTATGTAGTGGTTTCCATGGGCATTTCTGCTGATTCATTTCAATGATTCAAAACTTTATATTTGTTTTCCTGCAAATCCATCCAGAATGGAGGAACAAGACAGAGGGCAGTCAAGTAACAGAGGTGCAATTTTCTGAATAGGATTTACAGTAATAACTCTTTTATTGTTTAACTGTAAAAGACAAAGTTCAATTTTGAAATAAGTGCAAAGAATCACATGTGAAACCAGATTATTTATTGTTCTTTTTTTCCTTTCTTCCATTCCTTTCTTCCTGTTTCAGTTACATGTGAGCTTTCTTTATTTAATTCTCTAAAACCTCTTCCAGTTTAGCCTGCTAGTGCTGCTTGCTTCCAGAAGTTTGCTTCATTACAGAGAATGGCAGCAAACTAGAAGTAAATCAGGACATACCTCTGAATGCCTAGTTGCCATCCAAATATTAGGACTACTATTGATGGCAGTTACTGTGCATAGATGGTGATTATGTTAGGTTTCTTAGACTATATAAGCCAAAAACATGGAAACAGACAATCCCAAAAATACTTTTTCAAAAGGCAACTGTACCTGTTTTTTTCTTGAAGACATTTCACTTCTCATCCAAGCTTCTTCAGTTCTGATTGAACTGTTCTCATTGAACTGATCGATGTTTCATTTCTCATCCAAGAAGCTTCTTCAGTTCTAACAGAACTGAACAGTTCAACCAGAACTGAAGAAGCTTGGATGAGAAGTGTCTTCAAGAAAAAACCAAGTACAGTTACCTTTTGAAGAAGCATCTTTGGGACAACCATGAATTGGATAACTGAGAATCTCCATAGACATGGAAACAGACAAATGTTTAGAAAATGGTTTGGGATTGACTGCTCATTGCCAATTTGCCATCTTCCTGGAAATCTCCTCAAACGGTATTATCTCTGCTCAAAGGTATCTGCAGCAAACCATGATGGTGTTACAATGTCAGTCTACATGCTGTCATCATGCATGTACTATGCTTAAATGCTTACATTCAGCCACATGATGAAGGTACATTAAACTGTGGATCTTGAATGATGACTTCTGTCACCCATGTTTCATCATTGCCTACATCCACCTGCCCATCCAAGTTTAAAAAGAGCTGAAAAAGTACAGAGCTCAGGATTATTTCCAGTACTATGTAAATTTATCTTTTTTTTTGGGGGGGGGTATATGTCAAAGCCAAACATTTGATGTTAAACATTAATCACCCATCTCTTTTTATTCTCATAATTACTGAAGCCCATATGAGAATGAGAATGCATTCTCAGAAATAAAGATGCTGCTGCAGGCCAATGGTTTGTTTCAATGTTCTTATTTCATTTTTGTTTGTGATAATTTACAATTCTTAAAAATGAAGTCCAAGGAAGAGGGAGATGTCATTGGCAACATTATCATTTATTTATCAGATCAGAAGATATCATTTTTGATACAATTTGTATCATGTTTATCACTTCTTCCATATATTCTCCACAAATCATTTCACTGCTGTCCTGGTGATTCGCTTTTGATGAGCTAGTTTTCCGTTTAATGTTTTAATAGTTAAAGTAGTTTTTAAACAAAAATTGAGTCAGGCAGGTCAGGGAGTGGCACCATGTGGATCCAAACGTTACAAAAAACTACAGCTACAGTTGTAGTTCATAGTAATTATTGTACTACTATAGGGTTTTTGACTATTGAACAATATTAAAAAGCCTTTTAAATAAAATTGTCCAAAGCAGTGATAAATAAAAAAAGTAATCTGTTTACATTATTGCAAATTCACCAAAGGAGACAAGTTCTATCCTGATCATCTTGAATGTGTTGTTCATGTGGTCTCTTTGATTATGTTGTCTATTATTTGCATTCTGTTTTTCAGTGTAAATGGAAGTGCAGAGAGTTATTTTATAAAATCTTGACAGATGTGATCTTTTCTCATGCACGGTAATACAAGGTAATGATGAATCATTTTAATTCTGAAGGTGCCTAGAGCCAAGCTAAACACAGAAAGTAAACAGGAAAAAAAGCAAGGTTTTAGGACTATATAGAGTGGGGAGGCAAACTCCTTTCTTATCCATCATCTTCAGCATCTTAACAATTAGATCAACTGTACATAAAACGTAGCAGGATAAATGGAGGAAAAAATGTTCTAAATGCACACAAAGTTCTAAATGCTCTTTAGGGAGGAGGTAGCTATATTGTGGCACTGGGTGGAAGAAAATGTGGACTTGACACCTATATGGAGATTAATACTGTTAAACACATTTCTCATGAGTGAAGGGAAATCTGGTTTCAGTATTTCCAGAACTAAATTTCCAACGCTCAAGTCAGGAAGGAATGTCCATGGAGATTCTCAGTCACCCAGATCATAGTTGTGTCAGAGGTGCTTTTTTCTTCAAAGCCAACTGGATGGAAGGATAGGTTCTGATAGGATGGTGATGATGGGGGGAATGGAAGGATTACAACAACTGTTAGTACCTATCCTTTCATCTCCCTGCTATCAAAACTGATGAAGCTTCTTGGATGAGAAGTGAAATGTTTTCTTCTTCTTCCTCAAGGAAAAAAAAATCCAGTCCAGTTGCCTTTTGAAGAAAAATTCACCTTTGAAACAAGAAGGATTTACTCTAATACTTCCATACAATTATAGTATGGGGTTATTCCATTCAGCCCCACTTCAAGGTGCTTTTATATTTCCAAATTTTGTACTGTGCAAACATAGTTTCATTTTTTACATTGTCCTCTTACCTGTAGGAGCCAAAAATCAAGACTGACTCAAAGGCAAAATAATAAAATTAAATTAAAAAAACAAGATCAACATTAATTTGAGGAATAAAGTAGTTGATAAATATTGTGCCAAACTGTTCAGATTTCCAATCTTTATGTTCTATTTTATTCTTATTTATCTTGTCCATATCTATACATTTTTATGACCCCCAAATTATTATGACTAATGAAAACAAGATGGAAGCTGTAACTTAGTGACATCTGGTGGTCTATGCTTTCTCTCCAGTTGTAGATGAATGAATATTTTAATACTTAAACACAATGCCATCCTTTTGAAGATTATTTTCTCCATATATAAATATTACTTGTTATAGATTGCTAAAGATTTTTAACTGCTTGGACTTTTGGAATATAGCACGTAAAACTGAAAATCTAATTGATGACTACTGATGTTTGTGGTCACAGATTCCAGGAACAGCAATTCTTGGAAGATGTTCAAAAACTACTGGAGTCTGGACTCATTTGTCACTCCAGTCACAAGTACTAGTTGCCTTGCGGTTGCTAAGCTTCTGTTTCAAATAAGGCTCTGGTGAACCAAAGGATGACATTGTAGTGGCATTAGCTTTCCAGAAAAGGTCAGAGGATAAAATTAACAAATTGCTTTTAAATACATGAGTAGATGCGGGGGTGGGGGGAAGCCCTACCATCAAGATACTCGTGTTGAATCATTGGAAAGAAGGGACTTGTCATTGGAAAACAATGATTCCATCCAAATGATTCCTAGAAATTTTTAAAAACTAATTTTCGGCAGCTAGTCTAACCATAATTGCTTTTAGGCATCCAGGAATGAGACAAAATTTGACTAGTCCCCCACCAAAATAGCTTTTCCCAACCGGATGCTGTCTAGATGTTGGAAATCCTAGGTAGGAAGTTTCATTTCCAGTGAATCTGGAGGAAGACAGCATTGGAAAAACTGCATCATTTTCCTTGAAAAGAAAAATTATTTTCATTTTCTGTTTCTGAGAAGTCTTATATGCTACTTGTTTTTCTAGATACCTTTTTTCCAAATATATAGAAAAAAACCTCTTTTTTCCTACTTAATACAAGGTGTTTCATGTACATGCTTTTTCCAACTCCAGCCCAGTTAAGTTGCTTGGTCACATATATGCAAATGTTTTAAGATGCAGATACGTGAAAGTATACTATGTAGTTGCTATGTAAAATAATGCTATAGTATCAATCAAGAATCAATACAACTCTGTGACTAAGGGTGCTTCATAAAAGGATTCTGCAAACAGTGTTCTTTCAGAAAACCCTTTAGATGAGCTCCCCATAGAGGAATGGTCCATTCCAAGATCTTTCAATCTCAGCGATCTGAGTAACTGAGAAAATGGGAAAGGAATAGTCCTGTGTATCAGGAGAGAAGGGAGGGGAAGGCCATTTTCCTTGCCCAAAAACTCTATATTGATCCTGGCAGTCTCACCATAGCAGTCCCTATATCTTTCAAGCTTGGCTGCAACATTTGAAATCCAGTATAATTCATCATAGAAGTATATTTTAGAAATTAGCAGTTGTTTGCAAAGATCACATCTATGAGCCAACTCTGAAGCAAACCTGGCTGAAGCCATCTTTTGCTACCTCATAGTTGCCATGAACCCGAGAAGGGGAAGGGAGGGGGGAAGTAGATAGACTGTCTAACCAATCAAAACAAAAGGTTTTCCTGTGGGAATCAAGGCCATCTTAACAAGTGCTGTGAGAGGAGGAGAGGAGTGACCAAACAGCCTGCCAGCTACTTCAATTGGACAATGTGACCAGTGACAACTGGGAGGGGAAAATTTTGCTCTTTTAATTAGGTGAAAACCGTGGGAACTTTTAGAGTTGGTTTTCACTGGCTGTGCTGCTATGATGTATCCAATAAACATGTTCTTTGAGGAATCTAGTTGCCTTGGAGTTCTGCTTTCAATGGGTGTGTTAATTGGAACGCTGACGCTATGGAGATTCTCAGTCATCCAGGTCGAAAAGCACCTTTGGGACAAAGATCACACCTATAACCGTCCTCTCTCCAAAATAGCTAATATAGTCAAAGAGCATTCCACAGTTTCTCTGCCATCTCTGCCTGCCCAATCACTATCAGAATGCCTTGATTGTATGTTTTCACCATCTATCTAAGAAACTTGTCTGAGGAAACCAAATGGGGTCTGATCTGAAGGATTGCTCTGAATCGAGGACTGAATCAAATCCTCTGTCTTCTTCCCTTCTCCACCAGATGCTTCAATAGAAGTGCCAAAGGTTTTCCTTCTTTTAGGTGTAGTCACCATGGTGTTGTTGTTTACACCATGCTGGAACTCTCAAACAGCAAATTGGAATCAGAATTTCATGGGACGTGTTGAATGAAGTCTGATGTATTAGCTTTTTCTGCTCCACCTTGGGTACAAGACAATCTATTTGGAATTATCCCAAGTTTGGAAAGTACATATCTGAAACACAACTCTAATTTGATTGCAAAAGTCAAGGGTGTTTTTCTCCATTAAATTAATTTTTATGCAGGAAAAACAGGCTTCACCTCATGGAGTTTGATAGTCAGTCACGTATTAAATTTTAAGAGATTAGCTGTGCAATCCTAAAATGGGTGGGGAAGAGAACTGTCATAATTTCTCTACCACTTTGCCAGTTTGTTCTGGCCAGAGCCTCTGAAGAAGGAGGAGATGTACTTTCCCCCCTTTTCCTCTGGTTGTTATTTTTTTAAACAAAAATTCTCTGATGTGCCTTTTGTTAAGACTAAAAAAATAAATAAATCTGTGTCAGGTAAAAATTCGCAAGGAATCTGAAGAACTTTGAATCCAGGGCTTCCAGAATCCCTTTGCTTATTTTAGGATTTGTTTCATACTACTAAGAGGAAGAAATTTGGATGTATTACATTAACCTCTAGTTTACGAATAGCTAGCTTGGACCCTCATATAGCTGAATTAAATTTTAAATTAAATTTTAAAAAGAATTGATGATTTTTAAGTAATTCCTTTTAAAACAATATCTGACTTCCTATTGCATATAAACACATTACCAACATTATTTCCAGTTTTATTCAATGCTTTTTAGAGAATATGGGAAAAATATTTCGAAAGATATTAAATTATCATGGTGACCTCAATTGCAAATACAATCTAGATATAACTTAGATGTGAAAAAAGTTTGACTTTTATAACGGGCAAATATCTTTGATCAAACACTGTTGAATTCGGATGAAAAACTAATTAAGAAGGTATACAACTTTTTATCAAATTTAAAAATGATCAAATGAACAAATAAAAGATATAATGGTACAATGGGAAACACTTTTGGCCATAATATAGAACTAGAGGAGTGGCAAAATTTATGGGAAAGGAATTATAAATTAACAATGGCAACCTTGTATAAAGAAAATTTATATACTGTAAAATGTTTTATAGATGGCACTTAACACCTGCCAGGTTGGTTAAAATATTTAAAAACATGTCTAACAAACATTGGAAATGTAATAAAAAAAATAGGCACATACTATCATATGTGGTGGACATGTGGTAAAATGAATTTTTTGGGGAAAAATACACAAATGGTTGGAAAAAATAATAGGAAAACACGTAGATTTTAAACCTGAATTATTTTTATTAGGTATAATACCAGGTAAACTAGATAAGAAAAGTATGTATTTAATATTGCATGTTTTGACAACAGTGAGAATTATATTTGTGCAATCCTGGAAAAATGAAGAAACACCATGAGATGAAGAAATAATTAAAAAAATACTAGAGTGTGCAGAAATGGACAGACTGACATTAAGAATTAAACAGAAAGAAGATATGGAATTTTATCAAACATAGAATCTATTTTATCAATGGTTAGGAAAAGGGGTGGAGATTAAGAACGTAATATGTATTGTTAAGCAAACTAAAATACCCAGACAACACAATGTTCATTGAGCACTAATACATGTAATTAATAAAAAAAAAGAAAGATAAGATATCATATACTGGGCTACTTGTGTTACATTGGGGATGGAAGTCCAACTTATCTTTCCCAAGTTTAGCCTTATTTTATTTTATTTATTTATTATTTTATTTTATTAAATGTATATGCCACCCATTTCGTTGTCCACTGATTTTGTATTTTTAATTGTGTTTGGATCTTTGCCTCAACATGATGTTCTTCTGAAACAAATACCGTAGAGCAAGATTTGTCATTTAATCTCCTCCTGGTTAGTGCCATATAAATTTCATTTGCTTAATTGGATGCAGATCTAAGCCAACCTGGGAAATTTGTCTGTATAGTATAGCCAGATACTGAACACAAATAATTGTTTTGAATTGTCTATCATAGCACAAGCAGACTCCAGTGACTGAGTGCAAACTGGACCAATAAAAAGCATGAGAAATTACTATAAGTTCAATATTATTTCCATTAGTGAATTAAAATAAAGCAATATTATGATGCATCGTAGCCTAATTGGTATTCTGAAGTTTTTGAGAGAAGAGGAGAAAAGGATCTAAAGAACCTGGGAAAAACATTGACAGTATTCCACCTTCTTCATTGGATTTGCAGCAACAATCATGGGGTGAAACCATCAAAAACATACGGTGATAGAATGACTGTATCAGTATTACTACTTAAAGGCTTTGTTTGGAATCAAAATTTGATTCCAGTGCTTATACATTTAATAAATAAATAAAATGAAGCCACTCATGCCCCTAGGATAAAAGTAATGTGATGTCATAATAATTTCAATGCATTCATGAACCAAAGAGACAGTGAATACCTGGCATATAAGATAGTACTCATTTGAAATTATGAGGGTTCTGGGTACTTGTGATGGACCATCATAATTATAGCCATTGCAGCGATCCCATGGTCTCATGATTGTGATTCAGGAGCTTGGTGTCCAGCCTGCAATTATGACATTGCAAAATCCCACGGTCATGTGTTCACCATTTGCTGATGGCTTCTGACAAGCCAAGTCAATATGGAAGTGGGTAGGAGGTCACAAGTGGCACTCAGGTGACCATGCGATGCTGCAACCAGGTGGGATTTGCTTAACAATGGTAACAGACAACTGGAACTGCAATCGTAATTGGCATGATGATGGCCATCCTGCCTTATGACTGTTGCTTAGCAATGGAGTTCCTTGAAAGTCGTCTCCATCCTTATGTAAGCCCTGGGAATCTGGCTGCATTGTAACCAAGTTCAGGTATTCATCTGAATGCATGGGGCTTGAAAGAAGACAATGAATGTGGTGTGCAAGCTGTTCTTGGTCCTACCCTTGGCTCATGTCATTCAAAAGGGAAGGTCTAAAGGAAAACTGTGCTCATATTCACTTGAATGTAATACAATTCATGTATAATTTAGGGCTTATATTAGTATATAAGTCCTTTGGATCATGGTACTTAGATTCAAGTGAATGTAATACACTCTTCTTCATACTTTCTCATCATATTTTCTCATCATATATATATATATATATATATATATTGAGAGAGAGAGAGAGAGAGAGAGAGAGAGAGAGAGAGAGAGAGAGAGACATAGGAGGCATCACCAGACAAGGATTAAGGGGAAGAATAAGGGGAAAGCTAATTATTAGGTTTAAAATTAATATTACATGACTTTAAGACTGGTAAAGCTGAGGACAACTTAACACTGCCACAGGGGTAGGCGAAGGTGAAGTTCAGGGGAAGTCAACATCATGAGGATCCAACATGCTGCTTGGGACATGTTTGTCCTGCAGCTAAATGCAAGTAAGAAAAGGCTCAATTGTGAAAGAAACTGACTGCAGCCACAGGGAAGTTGGGGAAGAGATCTGTTCAAATATCTTTGGTTGCTCAGTAATCACTGTCCCAATAGTGATGAAGCCTGAATAAGGAATTACTATGCCCTGAAACATTTTACCACTGGGAGACGTGGTAAGAAAGTGAAGGGTGAAGGCATCAATTTGATCCTAGTCATACTTTTATCTTTTGACTAGGATCAAATTGATGCCTTCACCCTCCACTTTCTTACCACATCTCCCAGTGGTAAAATGTTTCAGGGCATAGTAATTCCTTATTCAGGCTTCGTCACTATTGGGACAGTGATTATATATATATAAAATGAACATGACAAATAAAGGCGATCTCCCCAAATGGGGATGGTTTGGTTCCTTTAGATTGATTCTACTCTCCTGTCTGGCTTGGCTAGACACTCTGCTATTTCCAAAAGCTGTCAGGACACACATGAAATCTTACTTCTGCAGCTTTAATAACTCCAAACCGGGGGAGTGGTTGACTCATGTCTGGAAACATACGTGAAAAATAGCCTTGCTCTGACTCGGAACAAGCTGCATGTAAACGTGCTTCCGGGCCACACGCACCCTGCGTTTTGAAGGGCAGAGAGAGTGAATTCTCAGAAGCAGAAGTTGGAACTTCCTTTATTTTTGAGACAAATGAGAACGTTGAATGTCAGTACATGATGAAAAGGATTTGCAGGGGTTTTCCATGAGTGAGCTGTGGATTACAGACCATAAGTTTGGGTAATCAGTGAGAGGTAGAAAAAAGTTGTGGGAAATAAGCCAGGCTAAAGAAAAAACCAAGAGACTGACTCTGGATGTTGGAAAATGAAAGCGATCCGATTCCTGCTGTCTATAGAACTATAAACAAAACTTAATAGGATATGTATGAAATATCCTATTCCCACAAACAGCTATGGAATTAGCAGAAAAAGTGCTGATTTAGGGTGGAGAGATATTTAAAAGTTTTGGGGAGTTTCAAGATATATCATGAAATGTTTGGAGGTTTTAGGGGAGTGGGGAAAAATCAAACTCCTCTCTACAAAACAAACAAAAACAAAAATAGCCCCCTTTTACACCCACAGCAATACAAAACAAAATGTTACAGTAGACCCATTTAGCCTAGCAGAGAAACTAGACACTTTAGAGCCATGGAATGCGTGAATGAAGGTAGGTGCTGAACAGATATTTTTCTCATGCCTGGGGGAAAATAGCCAGTAATGCCTAAACATTAGAAAAAAAATAAATCTATAAAAGACAGGATAGTGGGGTAGGTATGAGGAGGAACAAACAGTTACTACTATTTCATTACCAGTTACAATGAATTTTCAAAGCCAATGAAATACTTGCTGAAGATTCTATCAGCTCTTTGCTATTCTAGAAAAATGTCTTCAGAGTAACGAATACCATTTGTTCTTTCTGTTTTCACTGTGTTGAATCTTACTTATAGCTTGCTGCAAAATTAATACTTGTGGGATTGGAACTTTCTGGAGGATATTGAAATAATCCATTTTCCTTCCAATATGTGTCCAACCAGCCATTTATTTAGCAGCTTTCCAAAAGTAAAATTTCAGGAACAGGAAGTGGTTTATAATGTTCTGGTCATGGTCTGACACATTCTGGGGGAAAAAAGTGATAGTTCTGGTGTTCTTTGAAAAACTGCATGAACTTTGCCCATTCTTGTCTATTATACATTAGGTCTGTTTTTATCAAGAGTACTTAACAGATTTCAGTCATCCGCATGCAATGCAATCCCTTCTTTCAGAATCAACTCCTATTGTGCCCAATAATTCCACAGTATAGCCTTATGGTACAACATTAAGTGTTATCTATTTAGATGTGAAATGATATTAGGTAGACATGTCAAGGTAAATATGCATAGTTCTGTGCAGGGTTTTCAGATGTAGCACATCCTTCTGAACTCAATGTGTTTTATTCCCAGGCTGTGGCTTTAGTCCTTCAATCTTCAACACAGATAAAAGATTCCTTTTTATTTGAACCAGGCTGTTCCTCTAAATCAGGTGTGTCAAAGTCAAGGCCTGGGCACCAGAATCTGCCCACGGGGTGCTTAGGTCTGGCCCACAGAGCTACCCTGGAAACAGTGAAGGACCGGCCCGGGGTGCCTCTGCCAGTGAAAACGGAGCTTGGGAGAGCCACAGGCGGTCCTCCTGAGCTTTTTTTTCACTGGCAGAGGGTTGCAGGAGGCTGTTGCAGCCAAAAATGGAGTTTGGGAGCCTGTTGTCGCTGGCAGAGCACTTGGGCCATCACAGGCACCCCCAACATGAGTGATGTCAAGCTGGCCATGCCTACCCTGGCCACGCTCTCCCCACCCCTCTCCCAGGTCAAACACAACCCTGATGCGGCCCTCAATGAAAACGAGTTTGACACCCCTGCTCTAAATGGTCTCAAGTGACCATTTTGTGAATTATGTGACTAGGGAGTGATTGCAATTGTACACATGGAGGCTGCCAAAATGTCTTTTCCTTAGCAACTTTGCAGTGTAGTAAATTTCCAGGAAGCAGTTTGGAGAAATAATATAATAATGAAAGCATTGACACCTTTTGCTTTGTTTATGGAGTTTCTCAGTCATTCAGGTCATGGTTGTCCCAAAGGCGCTTTTTCAAGAGGCAACTAGACTTTCTGGTTTTTCTTTGAAGACATTTCACTTCTCATCCAGTTTCTTGGGTGAGATGCGAAACGTTTTCATAGAAAAACCAGAA
>JANHFL010004080.1:25802-42024 GCA_032468155.1 Oxyrhabdium leporinum | reverse complement strand
TATCTATCTATCTATCTATCTATCTATCTATCTATCTATCTATCTATCTATCTATCTATCTATCTATCTATCATTGTAACTATTTAATGTTAAAATGATATACTATTTTTCCTTTGTTGTATTTTTTTCACTAATTCTTTGCTGCTTGAGAACTCAAAGGCTAGTGCCCAAGAATGCCCTTATCTGATACTTCAACTGCAACCAGGAAAATCAGCATGTTTGTAGTCATTAGTCTTGATTTTGTATCAAGAATATTTTATTTTTTATTTACTTATTAAATTTATATGCTGCCCATCTCACCGCTTGAAGCTCCTCTGAGTGGCTTACAATGTAATTTGAGTGTCCTGCAATTTAATAGAATAGTGCATTACAAGAAATATGGTCATGGACATTATTTTTGGCAGTGCATTTCAGAAGACTAATAGAGTACAGTATCTTCCACTCTCTGTGGATGTGGTAAGAGCATAGTTCCCATAATTCCCAGTCAATAGGCTGTTTTTTGCACTTTAACACAATGTGCGAGGGGACTTGAATACACTACAATATATCTAATCAAATGTTCTATTCAATATTTTGTTCTCCAATGGCCAAAGGGATGGACTTTTAAATTTTAAAATGCATCGTTATGTGGAAAACGTTGTAATAGTAGTCTTGTGTGATTTTGTTTTTTAAAATGACATAGGCAGTGTTTAAAAGTCAGTGGTATTTTATCATAATATAAAAATCTATACTGCACATTGGAAACAGGAACTTGACTAAAGTTACCCAAATTAAATAATAAGTGGGAGAATTCTTGTTTTATGGCTCATGTTTTTAACCACTCTATTTGCCATTCATACTGCATTGATTGCTTAGAAGTAAAAGAAATGGGGATATTAATCCAATCTGTTCTTAGAGCCTTGTTTGGGATTGAGAAGCATATAATTTGCAGAAATAAAAAACCGTTACTAGGCTGGAAGCCACATAAATGTAAAAAGAAGCAATTAAAAACAAATAAATGCCATTTCTCAAACAGTGCAGCCAGGTGAAAATTTATATTTGATTTCATTTCTTTGACATCTGAAATGTAAATAGAATATATTATAGTAAGCATTCTCTCATCATACATTTAGTTGCTCATTTTTACATTGAGAATTACAATTGAATAATATATTTTGGAGGCAGGAATCTCTCTCTCTCTCTCTCTCTCTCTCTCGTCTTAATGAAGTTATGTGCAATTTATCTTCAGAAAACATTTTACCACAGAAATGACCAGCTGTGTAATAACTAGGGGGGTGGGAAAAAATGGTGACATGTTTCTGCTGGAGAGAATGAATATAAATGAAAGGACTCCAAAAGGCTATTGGAATGCATGCCAAAATAGGAAGGAAATGAGGGTAGGGAACCCCTGACAAAGCAAGATCTTGGGGTGCTTGTTTAGAAGAGGTCCTAGATATTTAAAGTATCAACATTAATAGGACATTTTAATGGCCTCTCCTTGCTGAAAAATTATCTCAGCAGAATGTAGTACTATAAATAACAAACTGTCTCTTTCTGCCTCTCTTTCTTTTTGAATAAAAATTTCAGGAAGTCTAGATTGATCTGAAAGCCCACATTTGATAGGAAGAAACAGGAAGAGATTTAATTTCACATAGGAAGATCATGGACCTTCTTATGTTCTTCCCAATGATCTAAGTTATCTTTTGCCAATCTGCTACTTTTCAGATTAATTAATTAATTAAATTAAACTAAACTCTCATTCTCCCAATGAGTAATGACCAATGGAAAATGAAATACACATACTGTACACTTTCCCCCCCATGAGTATACATTTTTATTAGTAGCTTGGAAGAAGATATGCCAGCGTTCTTTCTTGTTCTTAACTGTAGTGATTAAAAACACATTAAAATAATTATTTAAAAAATGATAAATTATAGCATTTGTCATCTTGCAATTATTAGAGGAAACTATGGCATCTCCACCTGAAAAATGCTATAAGATTTTTCTGATTTCAGGAAGGCTCCTTCTGGCTCATTGTTTACAAACATCATGTCATGGATTTTGTCAACTGCATACCATATGCCTCACCTGGACTGGACCTACGTTTGCTTCCATTTTGTCTCAGAAGTGCATAAAGCACAACATTTTGGCCTTCACCCATACCATATCAAGAGGAAGGTTTTCTTGTAAAAATGAACCTTTTCCAAATGGTGGCTTCCAGAGATGTGCGGAGACTATATCTGCAAACATTCCTGGCCAGCATTATTGGGGTGTGAGCACAGTGGTTTTCTAAAGTTGTCTGCTGTCCAGGCTTCACATACTCCTCATGTATTTTATTTGGAGCTTACTGAAGCACTAGCATGGCCTTTCCTCCTCCGCCCAATGATTAATTCTTCCTTAATTGCAAAAAATAAAATAAAAAAAATCATGCGCATAGCTTTTTTCCTCCTGCATACCAGTCAGGAAAGTGAGAGTTGAACCCCGCCTGACATTTTTTATGCCTTTTAGCAACTAAGGAGACAACAAGCCCATCGGCTGCTCCAGTCAGGGAAAGGCCAGGGAAAACACCCAAGCCTGAGTTGGCAGCTGGTTCATTCGTGTGTAAAAAACTGCAGCTTGTGGAAGTTGGAGAGCAAATAGGCATTAAAGAGGTGGAGTGGGATGATGTCATTGTAGTTATTGAGTACCAATATTCAGACAGACATCAAGGTAGAACAAAAAGCATGGTGTAAGTAGGAGTACTGCTTGCATCATTGCTTTGACTGGATATCCTCCCAGCCCTTCTCAAATACCTGTGTAACTAAGATAGGATCAAACTTAATTTTTACAGGTTAATTGACTCGGTGACTCTTGATGGGCTGACTAGATGACAGAAGATGACAAAATAATGATGAATAAATCCAGGATGTGACTCAGACTGATATATCGCAAAACAAATTTCATCAAGGTCTAGTTATCAGCACACCATTGACTAAACAAATGGTGAACCATTTGGGGGATCTAGGGGTGAATCATATCTTAATCTGTGATCTGCAGCAGCAACTGGCTCTGCTCATTTTTCATCAGGTCAAGCTCACTCCAGACTGTGGGACAAAATGCTACTACTAGTTTTGTAATACTATAGTAAAGCTCAAATGTGAGCTTTTCTGGCTCCATATAAAGGATGTGGGAGGTGAATGGGAGATCTCTTCCACATCAGGATCCAAACACACTGACAAAACTCGATGACCTTAATACATAAAAAAAGAAGCAAAATCAAGAAAGAAGATAGGGATGGAGAATGAAAGTATTCAGTCTTATCTACTCTAGAGAAGATCTACCAAAAAAACCCAACATAGTTCATGTAACAATCTATGGGGAAGAGGTTGCCCTGCTCAAACTTGCTGGATGATATAAAAAGATTATATAAAAACGATTACAAAATAATATAATTAGGAAAGGAATATAAAGAGCTTACAAGAATTCTGACAGAGTGACACAGTGGTTAGAATGCAATATTGCAGGCTAATTCTGCTGACTGCCAGGAGTTTGTTCCTGACCCGCTCAAGGTTGACTCAGCCTTCCATCCTTCTGAGGTTGGTAAAATGAGGAGCCAGATTGTTGGGGGCAATATACTGACTCTGTAAACCGCTTAGAAAGGCCTGTAAAACACTATGAAGTGGCATATAAGTCTAAGTGTTATTGCTATATAATGTCTCAGTTTTTAGAACAGTGAGAAAGATATATTACAATTTTAAAAAATGCAAATGAAGTTACTACTAATTTTTATTCATAGTTATAAATCGCCTGAAGGTACACAAGGTTGATGGGTGGTATAGAAAGTTTATAAATACATTAATAAACAAACATTGTAATTTGTGCTTTAGAAGGACAAACAGATCTAAATTTGCACTACTAAAATACTGCTCTGTGAATATTGAAAAGTGCTGGGTTGCTATATCATACAATGTGCTGGAGCTGGAGCTATTTAAATCCCTGGCGATAGCTGAGTTGTAATTATATGTTTAGTATAATATAATGTGAAAGACTTTCCACCCAAAATTAGCTTCCACAATTCATGTTAAATATTTACTAGCTATTATCTAAAATAAATATGCACTATGCCAAACATATGATAATTACAGATTTGTAACTTCCGTATTTGATTTGGATATTTGATTTCAATATTGCTATATCTGCTATATAATATGCAGTGGTATGTAGTATCAGATTCTGTAGAAGTATAACAATAATTGATAAATTAATAATTTTTGAGACGCCTGCCAAAATCAATGCACCAGCAAGGCCAAATTGTTCACATTCTGAATTTTTAAAGTAGCATTTTTACATTCAGAATTTTTGCCTTAAATCTGAAATTTTACATTCAAAAACTTCAGGTTAAAATGGAGAATGCTAAATGGAAAATTTTATATCAATGTTTTATCTGAACACTTCAAAGGCTCTTTAATCAGGTTAACATACTATGGAGCTGGATTCACTTTGCAAACCCAAACAATGAGCGGAAATTGAATATGTTGATGGTATTCAGTCATCCTCAATAGGCAGTCAAATTTTGTCAATTATAATCCCACGGAGCATTTGCTGTAGCTTTTGCAACTGTAGCTTCCAACCCAAGAATGGCTTTTTTAGAAGTTCTGCCCAGTCGTGATATTTTGGAGAAGGCACAAGAAAATAACAGATCAGTTATTTTACTTCAGTGCTGTTTGCACTCATTTCTTCTTTAGAGTAGCAAAGCCTACGTAGCTTGGGACCAGACATCCTTGGCAAGTGGGAAGCTTTCAATGCTTGTGTGCAATTTTATAAACAGAAAAATTGAGCACTTAATTGGCTGATGGTTCTCTCCAACCTCTAGATCAGCCTTCATCAAATGGTTTCTGTGAGAAGTCACTAAGGGTACCATCAGAGATTGTGAATGAAAAGAAAATAAACTTAATTTTTTGGATATTGTATGCTGTGTAATGCCACCTGCAGTGGTGGGAATTTTTAAGTTCCATGGGTCAGCTGCTAGCCTGCTGGTATAATAGCCACTTAGACTTATATACTACCTCACAGTGCTTTTACAGCCCTCTCTAAGCAGTTTACAGAGTCAGCATATTGCCCCCCAACAATCTGGGTCCTCATTTTACCCACCTCAGAGGGATGGAAAGCTGAGTCAACCTTGAGCCTTGTGAGATTCGAACTGCCAAATTGCAGTCAGTCAGCAGTCAACAGAAGTAATCTGCAGCACTTCATTCTAACCACTGTACCACCAGGGCTCATAATGTTGTGTACGTTAAAAGCAAAATGTATTGTGAAGTTTTCATATGTTTTGTGATTTTTTAAAAAATATAGCATTTCCCTGAAATCTGAAAATTACTTCAAGGGTGAATGGTTGAGAAAATCTCTAAACTGCCAACATAAAAACAAGGCCACATTCACAGTCTTGATCGTTGGATAAACCTAAAAAAAGTCATATCATTCTGGATCAATCTCAAGTGGATTATAAAATGGATTTGTGGGAACTGAAAGGTGTGAAAGACCTCTCATCATAAAAAGTAAGACAGAACAACTCCAGTTCAAGAGAAATTGTATTGTATTGGGCCTTCCCAATGCAACCAAGCAATGTTGCACTACATCAGGAATGGAAGTAGCTCTTGCTAGATCCACAATAGTTTTACTATGCTATATGTTTAAAATGGTTTAGGCTTCTAACTTTTCTTGTATGGTTAGCTACATTTTTTTCCAGTTCTTTGTGTATTATTTTTGTAGTAAGTGTGCCAATGAATGAATTGTTTCTCAGAGTGTGTGTATGAGAGAGAGAGATGTTACTGGTGAAAAACCTAAATATGTGATTGAAATTAATTTAGTCAATTTCAGTATGATTGACAGGGCAGTCCCTTCAACTCTGGCACCCACCATATTTACTAAATCTGCAGTTTCTGGGATGTTAAAAATTATTATCTCAGTTTGCCAAATAGTTGGCAGCATATAGTGACTTGGATAATTGTAAAAGGGAAGCTGATACAGGTCTAGTTGCCTCTTTGGATGAAAGATTGCCAGGCAAACTCCCAATATGGCTAGACAGGGTCACTGGAAAAAAAAATCCCACAAAAAAGCAATGTGAAATCACATCCTTTTGGTTTCCAGGATAACTATGTGGACATTTTCATGACGTTACCAAGAATTGAGCTCATCTGACTTTATATTTTTACAAGTTCAGTTATCTGGAAGGCACCAGGTTGGGAAAACATACATAAGTCTTCCTTGCTAAACTGGTTGCTCAGGTCTTTAAGGGGAAAGTTTCTCATTCCATCTGGCAGGAATAGCAATTGAAAATGAAGTGGCAGTATCCTCATTTGCATGATACAGGATCAATAGACATGCTCCTTGCTGGGGTGGAAATTTAGAACAGTAATAGCCTGCTGCGAATGACAAACAGGAGGACTGAAGCCCTTTATGCTGGGACAGATTCTTGATGAGAGATTAACAGGACACCAGAAAAACTGCCACTCTGGCTGTGTGTGTGTTTCCAGGCTTTTAACAAGATGGATACCTTAAGAAGCTACGTGTCTCCTCATTAAGGGAGCAAGATTTCAAAGGGGTCTCACTTTTTCCCCCCACCCAGCCCTGGATTCAAATAATAATAAAAATGAAGGGCACTAGGGCAGTATATATTTTGCCTGCATGTTCCTTAGAAATTCCTTTTACTGACAGAGGCAGAAAGCATCCAATGTGTAATTTAGACAGAGAATATCAAGGGTTTTTTTTAGATCGGTGTTTTTCAAACTTGTGTGGGCTTCATCTCCCAGAATTTCCCAGGAGGGCATGGAGAGTTGAAACATACTGATTTAGACTGACTTTTAGAGTTACATATGAAGTATCAGTTGTAGGATTTGATCATACTGGAAGGAAGGAGGGAAGATTGATTCTGGTTCATTCCATGCCTGGTTTCTGATAATACAGCAGCCCTGCTCTGTGATGCACCCCGACCCTGCTTAGTTTACCATTCTCCTGGTTCTTGAAAGTTTTCATTTGTATTTCAAAATAATCCCTGTTCTGTGGAAATATTGAGAAATTCTGTTGGATTAAAAAATGGATTTGTGTCAGTAAAATCACAAGGGACTCCTCAGTCTCATTAAAAGCATAAAAAATAGATAGAAAGCCAGGTATGAGAAATGAGGGATAGATTCCTGTAGTGGTTTTAAGGCTGGTGAAGTGAACTATTTTTATGTATTTATCTACTGGTCAACTCTATACATCACCCATTTCACTATCTATGTGACGCAGTTGACAAATAAAAGCTATGGCAACAGGGCACGATGATAGCACCGGCTGTAGAAGCAATACATCCTGTGGAAGAAAAATGGAGATGTGGCCTCATTAAGTAACATTCATATTGTGATTAGATGTGGTAAACAAAGCAGCTGCCAGACAGAAAAGCCAGACACTGTAGCTCTGCATCATCTTAGAGAAGCCAGACAATAGCACGAGCCACACACTTACACAGGATATAAGGTAAAAGGCAATGCTCAGGATCATTCAGATCCAGCTTTTGTTGACAAAACCTCAGGGTATGGTTGCTGTGACACATTTCTCATGCAAAGTACATTGAGATGCATTGCCTGTGCTGGGGGGGTGGGGTCTCCAATATATAGACCTTTCCATCCTCCCTCCCTCTGATGGACATTTAACTAGGGGATGAGTAAAGTCTCACAGCTGGATATCTACATTGGACAAAAGTAGCAACAGATGTATTACTTTAGGCTTTTTTTGCATCATTTCTTGTTGTAGGGAGGCATGCAATTTAGCTTTCATTACAAGATTATATCATGTTACAGAAAAACACTAGCCAACATTTTCTGCTGCAATAGAGCAGTGTTTTTCAACTTCACCGACTTTAAGATATGTGAATGTTAATTCCCAGGACTTCCCCAGTTAGCACACCTATAAGGAGAATTCTGAGAGTTGAAGTCTACAGATATTACAGTTGTTGAAGTTGAGAAATACTGGATTATAGCAGTTCTGCGGAAGCCTAGGGTCTCACAAGAACTTGATGGGATTCTGTAAAAGGTTAAATGTAAAAAAAACACAATTACCTGAGTACAATTAGGGGGTCCATGGCACTTTTTCTGAGATAGAGTGGAAAGTGCAAAAATACTGGCTAAGATAGCAATAGCACTTAAACTTATACACCGCTTCGTAGTACTTTACAGCCCTATCTAAGTGATTTACAATGTCAGCATATTGCCCCTCAACAATCTGGGTCCTCATTTTACCGCCCTTGGAAGGATGGAAGTCCTCTTGCACCATCCCTCCTTCCTTCCATTCACCTGAGCAAGGCAATAGATAAGTTTGGGTTGAATCAGGCAGGAACTTCCTCCCAATCCTTCCCTCTGCAAACCAACCCTTTTAGTGTGCACAGGCAGTAAGTAGTGACAATTAGCCCACTTTTCATTTTATTGTCAGTTTTCTGTCACTAGAGTTTTGCTTGGGAAGTCCTTGATGCCATCTGAGCTTGACAGTTTTCTTGCAGACATTTTGTTACCCAACTAGGTAACATCTTCAGTGCTAGAAAAGAGTGGGATATACTCTCTGTTTATACACAATGATTTGCCCTATCGGTATTGTTTTGTTTTTTGCAGTTCCTTGATTAGGCTGTTGTCTACTGTTTGTTTGTCTGAATTGGTAGTTGATAGGAGTATTGTTTACTGCTTCATTGTTAGTCTGATTAATCCTAGTGTTATTCTCTACTTATCTGGATGTTGATTGTTGGCAAGGTGTTTTGGGTTTTTTGTTTCCTTTTTAGCTTTTGATTGTCTCTTTTGAATGGTATGTAAACCATAATGTAAAAAGAGCCGTGGTGGTGCAGTGGTTAGAAAGAAGTACTTCAGGCTACTTCTGTTGACTGCTGACTGCCTACAATTTTGCAGTTCAAATCTCACCAGGCTCAAGGTTGACTCAGCCTTCCATCCTTCTGAGGTTGGTAAAATGGGGACCCAGATTGTTGGGGGCAATATGCTGACTCTGTAAACTGCTTAGAGAGGTCTGTAAAGCACTGTGAAACGGCATATAAGTCTAAGTGCTATTGCTATGCTATTGCTAAACGTTGTTTATCTCTATGTGTCTGTTGGTTGTCTGAGTGCCAAGCTTTCAGGAATTCTCTAGCATTTTTGGATTTAGCTAACCAATAATCAAGCTTGGAGATCACCAAGGACTCCATAGTTCAATCCCGCGGTACAAATATTCTCTTCTAGATCTGGGGTTCTGGGAATGATTATTTTTAACTAAGTCTGAAAAGGTTTGGAAACTCCTGAACTAGAGAAGACCTGGAGCCTCTGGAGCAAGGTACCAAGGGGAATGTTTAAAAGTTAGATTTGTAAAATTAATTGGTAGGTTGAAAAAGTATAAAGCAGTGTTTTCCAACCAATGAGCTTTCAGATGGGCTAAGACCTAAATATCCTGGACATGCTAGAGATGAAATTTTAACATACCCCTATAACAGGCCATGTTAATGAATGCTGCGTGCTGGCCGGGGAATTCTGGGAGTTGATGTCCATGGATGTTAATATTGCCAAGGTGTAGAGCAATAGCTTAGAAGCAACTTTAGATGTTTTTGTTCTAATCTGCTCTCCTACAGTATTTCAGTTGTGGGGAAGAAAGCTCAGATAGCAGGCCTGATGGTCTGAGTTCAGTCCATTTGGGATTGGGACAATCTATAACCATTGGGACCAAATGTACTTTTGTGATGATGAACTTTTATGATGTGACCCAGCTCAGGTATTTATTTTTCCCAAGTGTGCCTGAACCAATGGGTATCCTTGATTCTTTGCTCATGCGGGATGGTGCAAGAGTTTAAAGGGGAAGCCCTGACTGTAGCTTGAGGAAATCCCCTTGGCTGAAAGAAGTATTGCTGCAAAAATGTCCCCTTTTTCCAGGAAAAAGCCATTCTGTACATGGAAAGGAACAGCGATCTTTGGAGGGGGAAGGGAGAAGGAAGGTCAGGAGAAACTTGAAGTCATGGATTTGGCTCTCAGCAGAAGCCCCAACAGTTAATATGACTGGCTGCCCGAGGCGCTGTGAACTGGACCTCAGATGAGACTGATTCTCTTCCCTTTCAAAAAGATCTCCTATGGCTATCCTACACATGGTTTGAACAGGATCCAAGTGTTTCTTTTTATCAACTTTATTATTCTTTAATAACATTCTCTCATTCGTTTCTAAGGCTTTGTGTAGGTTGAGGGGTCTGGGAATTAATTTCCTTCTCTGTCTATTCTGAGCAAATTCCAAGCCAAGTCAATTTTCCAGTGGGACAGGGGGAACTTAAAGACACATCAGAACAGTGGAGGCTGGGGTCAGGACACCAGTCAGGAGTGGATTAAGAAATAGGAGAGGGGCTTTCTGCTCTGGCAGACTCTGGGACTTTACATTACTCTGAAAAAGATATAATAATAGTCTTAAAGAAACTCTTATGCTAGCTGTCACATGAAGAGCTGAATCCTTCATTTTCTTACAAAGGGAGAGTTTTCCAGCCAATATTATAAATTCTTTCCTGTTGTGGGAGGTTGGTTACTTTTCCCTATAAAATGATTCAAAATTTGGTAACTCCCTATCTTGATTATTGAAATGTACTCCATGTGTGGCTGTTGTCAAAATAATAGTTGAAGCTACCAATTTTAACTGATCTGGAAGATCTAGGGAAGGGTTTGATTTCTGAAATAGCCAGTACAAGGGCAGGATGAAAAGTGATCACATCTGATTTTTTTAAAAAATGAATATCAAATTCAAAATTCAATTTCAATATAAATTAAAAATGTTGATTTGGATTTCATCTTATAATTGTTAGCATTCTCATCTCATCTAAATTAGGGCACTCATCTCTTGTAATTGCTCTTTTGTAGGTGACACAGTAAGTGACTTAAAACTTCCTGTGTCATGACAATACGCAAAAGGCATGAATGATATTTCTTTGTTATATTATCTAAAAACATAATACAATATAAAAAATATCACCATTCTACATTTTACTGCATTCTAATGTCACTGCTGCTATTTTTGCATAGAAACTTCAGAGTATCTCCTATTTTATTTGAGTTTATAATGCAATTTTAAAGTTGTAGTTTCCCAAAAGCTACTGTACATTATAAATGTCACTTTGCTGCTTCTCTTCCAAATTTGGACAATCAACAAGTGAAAGAGACACTCACAGAGGATTGAAGCTTCATGTGTCAAAGAGACTTGTGACCAGAAGGTCATAATGTACTATTTTGACTACTACTAGGCTGTTTGGGCTTCCTCCCAAATCATTTTGTTGATTTCCAATAAGAGAAACCAAGCCGACACGTCATTTACAATAACCTGAAGGAGAAGCCACACTGCCCCAAGCAGAAAACTGCCAGGCATGCTTTCGAACCCACCAACCGCTAAGGAGAAAAAAAGCATAGTTGAAATATGCACTGTAGCTGAGTTACTAGATAGAAACCACTTCTTAAAAAAGGCCTACATCTCACCAAGTCCAAGAAGCTTAAAACAAGACTTGACAGGCAGACCACAATTTTCATGATTTTGGGATGGAAGAAGTTGGGAAATTCTTCACTTTTGCCCGTTGAGAAGTGAAATGAAGACAGCTGCTGAGTTCTAAAATCCCAGGAGTGGGAGAGGATGCTATGATGTGTTCCCTTTTAGGATACTTCTGTCCTATTAAGCAGCAAAAACAGCAGCCTTGGATCCAAAATATATGAAGTGGTGGAAGGAGCGATGGGCTTATTTTGCTTCCCAGGTATGGTAATTGTGGTGCCAAGGCCAGACGGTCATTTGAAATGAATGGGTTTCAAGCCGCTAGACAATAAGAGACTGTCTTTTTCAAGAGGTGTGTTGCTTGGAACTCAGCCTTGGCACGGGAAGCCACAAGGAAAGTCATCCTTAACAATGGTGCCCTTATTGTTCTCCTTCATAGAGTTTGACTTAATTAAATAACACAATATATTCTTCTCTTTTCTTCAGTCTCAAGGGAGAAAAAGAATGTTAAATAGTATTCATTAAAAACATAGGATGATATATTGCAGGGATCTTCACAATCTAATTCCCAGATAATGCTGATGCATTTCCTCTGTAGACAAAAGGATGGAAAAAACATTCCTGGTATTGAATCTGCCATAGTATCAAGACAAATTGGCAGACTTCTTCTTAGTTTTTGAAGGATGGATCCACAGATCTATGACTAGAGTATGATTTGCTTTGCAAATGGAAGAACAGCTGCTAGTTTCTCTTCCCTCCACAGTTACGATGGCTCTCAAGGCCAGATCCAGTTTTGGAGGAAGGAAGAATCCGCTGGATTGTTTTCCTTGCACTCTGTGAAATGCTTTTTTGTTTCACGAAACCCTAAACATTCTCACCTATTCATCCCTTCTTTCACCAAACTCTAGTGCTAGAAAAAAATCTTAACAATGGAGAACAGACAGAAAAAGGAGAAACAGCAGTGTTCTTGTTGGCTGTCATTAAGGGCTATGTTGCCATTATTTATTTTAAGACTACTATATATTGTTCCTAGACGTTAATAGAAAAAAGTCAGTTAAGTGCCAGCTTATTACACAACCATTCACATTTTTTCATATAACCCATATTTTCCTGTCCTGCTTCTAAATGGATGCCTTCCAGATGTGTGAATTTCAACTCCTAGAGTTCCCAGTGAGCGCACTGAGAGGGCATTTGGATCGGAGAAGCTGATGCAGCGTGTGTCTTTTCTGAACCTTACCTGTTGGATTAATTCAATGCACTAATGTTTATGAAAGCTAAAAAAAATCGTGGCAGTTCTGGCAATAAGTAAGACTTCATGAATCCGGAGCTAGTGAAGCTATTGTAATCAAGCGATCGCACATGTAGATCGCACATGTCCCATCATTGCGGTGACACATTTTTAGTTTCAAGGAAGTAGCCAGTGTTCAGTCTGCCCTGAATCGTCTTGCAGGCATGATACGAGAGAATCGGCATATCTTTTTGTCTGTCAAATAACAAAAACCCTACTATTTATCAAAATGATAAAGTGTTCTTTTTCATTCTCCCTCTGGATCAGATGCTATTAGCTGGCAGTATTCTTTGGGATAAGTTAAAGATAGTGTAAACCTGTATGGTTACACAATTATTTTTTAATGAAATCATTTTTCCGTTACTTATTTCCTCTATTAAAAAAAATCAGCACAACTAAGTTACATGTAATGTTGCAAATAGAAATGTTTCCTTATGCAGTAGGATTTTGCCTCTGCAGGGCACCGGTCTCTGCGCCAACTTAATTTTCTTCTGGCGCTTTTGGAACAGGGGTTTGGGAATTTGTTCTACTCAGGAAGCGCTTTAATCTGAAGATGCCAGCTTTTAAATCTTCAGTCTGTGACTGGGCAAGGCTCCATAATGGGATACTGAAATGCTGGTTGTGAGTAGGGATTATTAGAGATTATGAAGGCTGGGAATGCAAAAGGAGTTTTCCAATGGCCTCATCATTTTTCACTTCAATTCATATGGCTTCTCATCTCAACATTTTGACTCTGGGTGGTTAACAGTTAAAAAAATACAAGAACAACGTGATAAAAAAGTCATCACAACCATCCTATGGGCATGACCATATGTTCTGGCTCTCTGGTCTTAGCCAAGACCAGGCATGAGGGTCACTCTTGGTCATATAGCCAAATCTTCAAGGCCTTATGATAGGTCAACAGAATTGAGACTAATCTGATCTCAGGAGGGATGATGTTCCAAGGAAGAAATATCATGTCAGAAAAGGCTCTCTTCCTGGGTCTTGTCAAGTAGCACTCTTTACTGGATGGGATCCATAGCAAGCCTCTCCTATTGGATCTGTGGTGGGATAGGAGGGCACAATCAAGGAGCAGCGGTCCTTCTGGTCCCTCATCACCCTACCTGCCAATTTATGCTTGCAATCCCAAAACCATCCAGAGTGGATTAAGCCAAAACTCTGGATTAAAAAACCCTGCCACATTTGTTTGTTTCTTTATGGATTTATAAAGCTGAATAATTCAAATAATGTTAACCCTGTATAGTGTGCAAGAAAAACACACAAAGAACAAAGAAATATAAAGAAAAACAACAACTTAAACAATATAATGTAGAATAGAATAGAATAGAATAGAACAGAATAGAATAACAGAGTTGGAAGGGATCTTGGAGGTCTTCTAGTCCAACCCCCTGCTCAGTCAGGAAATCCTATACCATTTCAGACAAACGGTTGCCCAATCTCTTCTTAAAAACATCCAGTGTTGGAGAATTCACAATTTTGGGAGGCAAGTTGTTCCACTGGTTAATTGTTCTAACTCAGGAAATTTCTTCTTAGTTCTAGGTTGCTTCTCTCCTTGATTACTTTCCATCCATTTCTTGTCCTGCCCTCCGGTGCTTTGGAGAATAGTTTGACTTCCTCTTCTTTGTGGCAACCCCTGAGATAAAATGGTGACCAAAGGAAATCAGATGCCTTAATTGGAGGTGGGAAGAATTGTCAGCCCTGCCGTTGCTGCCACTGTTACTTCAACTTCATTCCTGAATCAGTCTTTGCCTCAGCTAGCAGTAACAGGAATGGAAACAGAGCCTTGAAGATGAGGGTGATTTCTCTGGTGATTGCTGTTGGCTGCTCTTTTCCTCTTCTTCCTCTCCTCCTCCATCCCAACAGTGAAGGAAAGACAGGAGAGAGGACAGCATCCTATAAGATGCCCTGGTGGTGCAGTGCTTAGAATGCAGCATTGCAAGCAAACTCTGCCCACAGCCAGGTGTTTGAGCCTGACAGGGCTCAAGGTAGATTCTGTCTTCCATCCTTCCAAGGTTGGTAAAATGAGGACCCAGATTGTTGACCATGCTCAAGAAATAAATATTTTCCCATTCAAACCAATGTTCTAGATTTAGTTTAATTAATTTAGTCATTTCTGCAAATATGCTGTAGAAACACAACCTGGTTATTGTGATGTTCCAGTCTGATCATTTCAATTAATATACTTTTAACACGCATAGCTGCTGGGATAAATCTGTTTCCATCTGAAATGCTGCAGTCTTGATAACAGTTTCTTTTATCTGACTATAGCACTTGCCTTGAATTCAGTTTGTTTATTTGCTCCAAGACTACTGCACGCCTTTTTTCATGTTTTCTTTTGTTCAGGTGGAATAAAGAATAACAATCAAAGTCACTTTAAGCCTTCCTAATTTAACTTTCTCACAGCCACCATTAGATTTATACATCTACTTTCTTATTTAGGACTCATATTGGGAGGGAATTTCAGAAGTGTTAAGCAGTGAAATGGTGTCTTAGGCAATTCCAGTGTTTAAAGCATCCATTTCACATTTAAAAGGCATTAACTCCCAAGTTCTTGCCTTTAGAAAAGCTATGAAGACCTATTCTACACAGTGAGGTTTCTTGAGTATGTGGGTCAAGGAATGGCACTATGCCTATAGACTGCAGGTAGTCTGCCTTCCCTGCCTTCACTATATTTACACTGATTCATTGATATCTTTTTCAAACTCTAGACATTCTTATGTGATCTCATACACTGGCATAGGTGCTGCTATTAATTTTCAATAAATTGCCTGAAATCTTGCGAGTGCATCAAATCATATTATACAGTACATGATTTGATGCACTTGCATATTATATTGTGAGAGAACTAGTGAGATTTCAATATTCTTGCCTAAAATCTCATAAAATCACCAATAAAGATGCTAACATTGTAGATTTAGTTGTCTTGCAAAAAATCTTTTTTTTTAAAGAAAGAATACAAATACTTAATTGTGAGACATGGTACAGTACCTGTTGTTGATTTATTAGTTGGCTTTGCATAGAATGCTAACTAGCAATTTAGAATTATGAATGCCCATAAATCAATGCTAAAAATACTGGTTTATGATATAGCCTCTGTGTGCGTGTGCATGTGCGTGTGTGTACTTGCACATCCATATATGCATAATATGGACATACGGACATGCAGAATATGGTTTAATTAAATTGACAAGCTACTGTCTTCGTGGTTAATCAAATAGTATACCATCTGCCCTTTAACATAGATACCAACAGTGCTTCTATAAAACAAAATAGAGTTAGGCCCATTGCTCTGGATGTCAGCACTTATAATGTACTGAGTTAAATAAGCCAGAGGTGAAATCTAGCCAGTTCGCACCGGTTCAGGCGAACCAGTATGGAAAATTTTGATTAGTTCGGAGAACTGGCAAATATCACCTCTGGCTGGCCCCGCCCCTGCCTGCTCACCGCTCCCCCCTCCCCCTT
>JANHFL010004080.1:0-11202 GCA_032468155.1 Oxyrhabdium leporinum | reverse complement strand
TAGATAGATAGATAGATAGATAGATAGATAGATAGATAGATAGATAGATAGATAGATAGATAGATAGATATGATGTAGAGGGAGTTCACATTTGTGGCATTGTCTCTGACAAAGTTGTGTCCTAACTATGCCCTGAACCAAACGTTAATTAGATAGGGGCATCTCTATTAGAATTTGAGATGATAATTTTAAGCCCTGAAAAATGTGCTCAGACATGGTTTTGGAGCATATAGTTGCAAACATATTAAAAGGAACCATTGATTGATGTGATTTTAGTCTAATAATTAAAAGGAAATGAAAAAGGATCAGCAAGGTCTCTTCCTAATAAGATAAAATCTGCTGACAAACTGTTGTGAAGAATTTCTAAATAAAAAAATATCAGTCAAGATTGTACTGAATTTTCCAGCTTGGAAACTATTTCCATAAGGATGCAATAGTTTACACAAGTTCTGATAATTCAGGCAGCATCTTCTGTCATATCTTGTGTCATAAGTGCATGAGTGCGATTGCAGGAGTATTTCATCATGCATACGCTATTTTCGATAAAAATCACCCAGTAATAATGAATTGGAGCCAAATGAATAATGTTTACTTTCCACCCAAATGATGCTGATAAATGCTTGTGTGCACTCGAGATTTACAGGCATTCCCTAATAGATTGGTCTCCCTAGGAGTTAATGCCCAACGAAATCATGATCCTTGAGGATCATCCAAATCCAGTATTGAGTATCCTTTGAACTGGTGAGACTTTTAGCACTCTAAGTAGATTTTATGGCTAAATGTATATTTTGGCATGGGATAGGCTTTGGGACACAATTGTGCAATTGTTATAAAGTAGCTGATGCAACTGAACTTTGCATAACCTGATGCAACATGCCCATAAATTTGAAAACTGGATTCTTCATTCATATAGCACATGTATACACATGATGGAAGCCATGGTGGTTAATTTGCAGAATTGCCCCAAGCGCTCTAGCTTCCTTATAATTATTCTCGATTCTTAAATTGTTGAATGGGTCTGTTACTTATTGTAAAACTGGAGGTTCACTGGCAACAAGGTTAACAAAATAAAGACAAGCATCAGGGGAACCCCTGATAATTCTGGAGCTTCTAACTAATGGTTAGGGCATCAAGTTAGGAACTAGAAGATTGTAAGTTCTAGTCCCACTTTAGGTATGAAAGCTGGCTGAGTGACTTTGGGCCAGTCACTAGTTGTCAGCTCACCTCACCTCACCGGATTGTTGTTGTGGAAACAACAGGAGGAGGAAGGAGTATTAAGTATGTTTGCTGTTTTGAGTTATTTATAACAATAATAAAAATGGGATAAAAATAGATAAAGCCTGATATGCAATTTCCTTTTCTAGCAGAGGAACTATGTGTCACTTACTATAAGGATTAATTCTTGGTCAATATTTTCTTTTGAACTTACTATCTAGAAATTTCCTTATATTTCCTTAAATAGTTTGGCTGGAAACCTAGGTATGTAGATTTAATTGGGACCAATTCACATAGATTGTGACATTCTTTTAAAGACAATTATTTATAAAAAAATTGACACATGACTATACTGAAAATGGGGAAGAGAGGAGAAGGGGAAGGAAAGTAAGTTTCAAACACTGCTGCCAATCACACTTCTGTGGAGGCAAAATGGAATTCTGGTTAGCACTGTTTTCCCAAAGGAGAATCAATGTGCAATCTCTTTCCCCACTTTCCCCCCTCCCCCTCTGTGTGTGTGTATGTGCTTGCGTCTGTCTGCTACTTTGGAGCATTATATATAAATAATAGGTCACCATTTTAAAGGTGTTATCTTGTTCTGCTTTTCTTCCAGGAGCCCTAGGTAGAACTGTCTCTTCCATTTTTCCCCATAACAACAACTCTGGAAGTAAACTATATTTTTAAATTGGGTCATGAACGTAAGGATGTCACAATCACAGAACAGTATGAAAGATTAAAAATATAACTTCACCAATAACAGGACAAGAATGTTCATAGAATGTGTATAGACAGTCCTCAACTTACAACCATAATAGAGCCAGCCCATTACAGTTGTAAGTTATGATGGTCATAAAATGGGTAGGTCACATGAATGACCCGATTTATGACCTTTCTTGTGGTGGTAATTAAACAAATACAGCTTTTGTAAAGTGGTGCCATGGTCATTAAGCAAACACCATGGTCATTAAGGGTTGACTCTTAAATCGATTTCAGTGAGCCTCGCTTAGAATCTTAACTGTATGCAAAGATGACACTTTTGCTTCTTGGAACTGGTAGCATGTAAGGAATTTTTAAAAGAATCTTAAAGATGAGTGAAAATCCCATTAACTAATATTGTACATTATGCTCTTTACACAGTCTTTCTCATGATTACTATCAAACATTATATTGGAGGATAATGCTGCTCAAGGACCAGTTCTGCACCCCTATTATGTCTTTTGGCAGCCAAGAAACAATTAATTTTAGTTCAATTTTGGTGCATGAGAAAGTGCACAGGGGCTGATTTATGGCTGGGGAAATTTAGGAGCTCTGCAGACCTTGGAGGCAGGCCATTTCTCCATGGGAGAGAATTTTGACCACACCCATCTTGCTACATTTCAGACACTCTGTCTGGTCCTCCCAAAGTCAGAAAAAGAGTCCAGTGGCACCTTTTCTGACTAACTAATGCCAGTAAAAGGCATGAGCTTGTGTTGACTGTAGCTCATGTCATTAGATGTATAGAGTGGATTCACTGACGTAAGACTGAAATTAGTATTAGGCAATGGGAGGAAGGGAAGACAAGAGGATTACATGCGAGACAGATCGCAAGTACTTTATCGATTAACAATGGTAATGGGCAAAAAATTGTGTATGGTGAGACCTTTTGAAATAATCTAAAACAGCGGGCCCCAACCTTTCTGGCTTGGTGACCCAGTGGGGTGGGGGAGGGACCTTTTTGTGTGAGCACCTGCCACTTGCGCAAGTAACGCTGTTCAAGTGGCCCAATTCCGAGCGGGTCATGATGGTCTGGTGGGTGGGAGAGGGGATGGTTCAGTGCGAGCGCCTGCCACTCATGCATGTGGAGTTGCACATGGACACGCACTAGCCCTTTACTGGTGCGGCCCAGTTCCAAACAGGCCACCGCCTGATAGCAGGCTGCAGCTTGTAGGTTGGAGACCCCTGAACTAAAGCTATATCTGCATGAGTTCAGCAACCTCTCACTCAATGTTAGGGTCAAAGTCTAATTTTCCTGAATGGTCACTTTGAGAACTGTAATAGAGTATCTTCTAAGGCTGAACTTGTCTGATACAGGCAGCAATTAATGTGAGTTCAAATAATAAGTAAATCAAATGTGAGTTGCAAACTGATACAAGGTCACATTTAGTGCCACCCAAAATTCAGTTCACGTGAGGATAAAAAGTGTGTAATTGAGGCTAATACACACAGTTGTGGTTGTGGTTTTAGATGCTGCTAAATTTTCAAGTGTGCAAAATGAAGAAAAGGAAGATTTCATCGAGGAAAACAGTATATATATTTTTAAAAAGATGCATTATTAATTAATTAGAGCAAAATTTTGTGTAATTGAGCAACTTCAACATGGTCATAGCAACTCTAAAATAGGATGAAATGTTGGAAAGCCTGAATCTAAGGAAGATTTTTTGTGTTTTTATTTTGTGTTTTGTAACTCCACAGTGATGTTGTCAAGCATACATTTAAATAAGCGTATTCTCGTTATCCTATACTGTAATATTTTACTAATATACATGCAAAAATTTATGTTTACAATTTTACATTGCCTATTTCTGCTGAGCTGGAGTCAATTACCCTTAGAGGGAGATGGGTGGTTCAGAAATGCAAAATATAAATAAAATAAATAAATTACATTTTTCATAGAAATATAATTTCAATTAGTGCAAACTTGAATAATGCGTCCATTTCATGGGATTCATTATCCGCACTTGAGCCCCACCCCATTCCTTTGTCCTTGTTTTTAGTGCTGATGTCAAATTTGTGTCCATTAATTCTTTTGAGCAAAGTATGTCCTATTTGTCCTCCATAGAATTCAGAGGTGCATTGCTGGCAGATGATGGATATATATCATATTAGAAGAACAATGAAAGTGCATGCATTATGCATGTGCTTATCATATGCTGTTGGTATAGATGTGGGGCAAAATAACCTTGTTGCAGGGAGTTGGTTCCTGTTAGTCATTTTGGGCCACCTAGAGTCATTATGGACAGTGAGATTGGGGGGGGGGATATAAATTAAATAAATATATAGTATCATTATCCTGTTGTTAGAATCTATTTGAGCTTGGGTTGGGTGGTGGTTTGTATGTAACTATTGGCCTGACGCTCAGTGCTTAGAAAATATAATGTTACTATCCAGTATAGGTTATACTGTAACTTATAACAACTAATAATAGATTAAAATTAATAACATTTGCTACCACAGGCTAATACAGCTGTCCTCCTATAAGGTCCACTACCAGGTCCTGTAAGTGAAAATTTGGCTTGAGAACTTCCACTTAATAACAGAAGCAGGTATGGGTGAAATCAACAAGATCCTGTTAATTTCACATTTTCTGGACAGGACTAGCTGCAAAGCACCAAGAATCTGTTTTGGGTTTTAATATTTTTCTCTTTTTTTGGACATGAAGGGCTGAGAGATTTTTCTTAGCATGGAACTTGTAGCAGTGATTTTTTAATCTTGTTCACAGTGTTTCTGAGTGAAGGTAATTTTCAAACTGCTTTTGACAATTGGGGAATGGAAAGGATGGCGATTCAGAAGTATTCAGAGTAGATGGAATGAAAGTCTTCCAACAGAGCTTTCACCCGCCCAGACAAAAATGGAGAACTTCCAACAGACCTTTAAAAAGGCTTCTCTGTTATCATTGCTGAAGAGCAGGAGGATAAGACAGTATCTAGACGTATGTTAGGGAGGGCATGAGATGCAAATTTTGCACTCAGAATAAACTGACTTATTTCCACTGGGGACAAGAATAATGTAGTTTATCAAGTTCAACTATGAAATGACCAAAGGGAAGTTTTTCTTCGCTATAATGCTCCATCAAACTTTGAAAAACCAGGAAGACTTATCTGTGAAGAGAAAGATATTTTCCAACATTCTCTCAAAAGTAGGTGCTTCCCTTGATAATGTTAACCGCATCGTTGTTAAGCAAACTCTCATGGCAAGAATTCCTTCTTGACATCTTACTCGGGAATTTAATAGAAGGGTGAGAGGCCAGAGAGGCTGATCAAGAAAGGTTTGTGTAGCGAATGATGGGGCAGATGTTCTCTTCAGCCAACTTTTAAGCACCATACTTAGAATCTCTGCAAAATGATGTGTGTTTTTTTTTTAGTGCAGTAGCACTAGAATGTTAAACACGCGCATACAAGCACACCCAGAGCTTGTGAGGACTTAGCAGCATTCCCCTGTAGCTGGCTGTTATTTCTGTCACTCTTTCCGAATGTAAACATCTATCTCTTTGCACTACTCAAACCCACTCCCATTTTAGCCTTAATTTATTTATTACATGTAACCTGTCCAAAAGGGCAAAATGGGGTGGAGACTCTTGGAGGAAAGGCAGATCGTGTTGCAGGGCATCTTGTTAATTCCAGCTAGTTCTCAGATTCTTGATACCTGATGAGGTTGAAGAGGGAAGGAGGCTTCACAATGACTCAGTACGTGTCTCTTGAGTATGACCTTTCTAAAACCATTGGCAGAGGCCAAGGAGAAATTCTTGGAATACACCAGTATCAGGGACGATAGACTATTTAAAGCAAGATCAGGTTGAGTTCACTCACACACCCAGCCTGCTGAAGGAAAGCCTGGAGCAAGGATTTTAATAGAGAAAGTTGGCCAGGGGCCTTTTGCAAGGGTTATGTGAAGCCACGGCGATATGCAGAATTTAACATTTACCATGTGTCAGCAGTGGGCTTGACCTTGGCTCACGTGTGTCCAGAAGTAAATTCAGTATTTGGCAGCTATTCCACTTGAGCGGCTTATCAGAATCAGGCGGAAGCAGACACTGACCTGGTTCACACCTAAGGCTAAACCATGATGTGGTGATTTGCCTCGTTTTGGTCCGGGGGTTGCATGAAGTCACCCATTATGCTTAGTGATATGTATTAAGCCAATAAGACCTGCTCAGTGAGCCATAGTTAAAAATATGCTGGTTTGTTTGATATTTATTTGTATTCTGCCGTTATTATGTTTTTATAAACAGCTGAAGGTGGCAAATTTATCTAATACTCCTTCTTCCTTCCATTTTCCCCACAACAACAACCCTGTGAGATGAGTTGGGCTGAGAGGGAGTGACTGGGTTTCATGGCTGAGATGGGACTAGAACTCACAGTCTTCTAGTTTCTAGTCTGGTGTACATTCTATATGCAAAAATTACCTTTTCTAGAATTGTATATATGACCACGGCATCCCTTGTCACTGCATGAACTAGCTTTGCAAACTTTTTGGAAAAGAACATTAAAGAACAGGTGAGCCTACCACAATTGCTACCACCAACCATCATTTCTTTGTGCACTCAGACACAAATGTTTGTGTTATGTTGTATAACCTTTTCCTTCTTTCTGGGGTTTGTTTTGGTCTTGGCATAGACTAGACAACTGAAGTCTGAATACAGAATGGTTTAACAAGGAGCCAAATATCTGTGTCTTCTAAAAAGCAAGACATAAAGGAGGAGGAGGAAAGAAAGCACTTTTTTTCTTGATGGCATTTTGGAGCTGATGACACATTTTAGAACAGTTTATAAAGAGAAGTGTAACCTGACTACCCTGGATGGCTGGGTGTGTAGCCAGAGGCGTGAATATATTTCCTTTCAAAGATGATGCAACAGTTGAAGTGAATTTCTATACAGCTATGGAAAAGCAGCCAGGAAGATGCAAAGCAGGAGGCAAGTTGCATGAGCAATTCCTGACAAAACAAATAAGGAAGGACTCCTATTTAATCCATTAACCACATCTGATCTGAAAGAGAGCACACCATTGTTTAAGGAAATTCCTCAGAATAGCAAACTTTACAATAGTATTTCCCAATCTAGTTGCGATTCTGACCATTTATTAATGGTTATTAAAGCACCAGGCTAGAAAGCAGGAGACCCTGAAAGCCAGCTGGGTGACCTTGGGCCAGTCACTCTTTCTTACTCCAACTCTTCACAGGGTGGTTGTTGTGCAAAAAATAGGAGGAGGTGGGCATGTTGGCTATGTTCTTCCCCTTGAGTTATCTGTACAAATAATAAAGGTGTGACGCAAATAAATAAATAGATGCCAAACAGAATTATGGGAGTTATGCTTCCATAACACTTGGGATAATGCTAGACTGAGAGATGATACCCTATAATATACCACAATGTCCTATCTTACTCTTTCTGTTTTCTCCCAAGGAGAAATGAGAATTTAAAATTCTTTCTACCATGACGATAATAGATTTGAAAATAGATTTTGAGCCTTGAATCCCATTTTCTCTGCCTTTCTAATCAGTTGCACTGCAATGCAAACTCATCTTAAATGTGAATTCACCCATATTAAGAGTGGCCTGCTTTTATATTAAAAATTCTTTAAACTCATACTTTCATATTTGTTTACTCGCTTACTTGCTTATTTATTTATTTATTTGCATCATTTATCCACTGCCATTGCAATACGCTAAATATATATGCTGCTGTAAGCTATGTGGACTTGCTCACTATGCTTCTAGGAGGTTCTCTATTTTTTTAAAGTTTCCTTGCAGTCACCAGCATTTGTTGTTTAAAAAAAACCCACCCACATCCACAAATAAACTCAACTAAAACACTTTGGGAGAAGAAAGATAGCTTCAGGAAGAAGCCTCATCCCAGCTAGGAGTATGACATGAAGAATAGCAATAGCACTTAGACTTATATACCGCTTCACAGGGCTTTACAGCCCTCTCTAAGCAGTTTACAGAGACAGCACATTGACCCCAACAATCTGGGTTCTCATTTTATTGACCTTGGAAGGATGGAAGGTTGAGTCAACCTTGAGCCTGGTGAGATTTGAACTGCCAAATTGCAGGCAGCCTGTAGTACTGCATTCTAACCACTGCGCCACCAAATGCAAAGCCTATCATAAAATAAGAGGTTAAGAAATGTCAGTACAGGTGTCTATGGAGATACTCAGTCATCCAGGTCACAGTTGTCCCAAAGGAGCTTTTCTTTCAAGAGGCAACCGGACTTTCTGGGGTTTTTTTGAAGACGTTTCACCGAAGAAGCTTCTTGGATGAGAAGTGAAACATCTTCAAAGAAAAACAAAGAAAACCAGAAAGCCTTGGAAAAAAAAACACCTTTGGGACATGTCAGTACAGTCCTCAACTTACAACAGTTCATTCAGTGACCGTTACAATGGCACTGAAAAATGTGACTTACGACCATTTTTCATAGTTATGACCTTTGCAGCATCCCCATGATCATGTGATCAAAATTCAGATGCTTGGCAACTGGTTCATATTTATGACCTTTGCTGTGTCCCTGGGTCACGTGATCAAATTTTGTGTTTTTCTGACAAGCAAAGTCAATGAGGAAGCCGGATTCACTTAACAACCCAGTTACTGACTTATCAATTACAGCGATTCACTTAAGAACAGTGGCAAGAAAAGTCATAAAATGGGGCAAAACTCACCGAACAAATGTCTTACTTAACAAGAGAAATTTTGGGCCCCGTTGTGGTCATAAGTTGAGGACTACCAGTATTGCTTTTTGGTGAGAAAATAAAAACTAGGAAAAATTCCCCCCTCTCTACATGTATAAAAAATGGCAACTGTAAAGCCAGTTTAACCTGATTTGATGCCAAATTGTAGTTCTTACTAAGAGGTTTGAAGAACAGGTATGTGTGTGTGTGTGTCTGTTTGTGTTTCTGTGCATATGTGTGTGGTGATTGTCAATTTGTTTTTATCTTCCTGTTCTCTCATGTTTTAAAAATGGAAAGTCTTTCATTCCCCCCCTCCTCCATTTAGTAGAGGAAAGAGAAAACATTTGCTCTTGGAAATTCCATTCTCAGTCTGACAATACCAGTTTTTTATTCTGACGATATATGCTTTTGAATTCAAAAGTATATATATATATATATACTGAATATGACCTTTGGGCTGTAACAGCCAAATTATTTTTCAGGAACATTCAGTAGAACTCAATGGATAAGTATAAAACTGTGCTGCTAAGCTTCAGCAAGTTGGGACAGAGTTCTCTAGGCCCCCTTTTACCCAAAAAGGCTGCTAGGCTTGGCTTTCATTGCTTCCTGCTCAAGCCTGCAAAGGTAAAGACTGACTTTGAATGCAAAAAAGCATCTTTCCACTGGCTGTCCTGTTTCTCAATGGATGGCACATATCTGCATTGGCTACATTGAATAAACAATAGGGAAACATTTGGAGCTTCTCACATTCATCGATAGCAGTGGGTGATTTGAATCTCTCTGGCAAGGATGGGCTATATGATATGGACACGAATATATGGTAAAGGAATTAAAGGGGGTAAGGGAGCAAATGGTCAATAATGAATGTACAACATTACAAACGTCACTCCCACAAATTCAGTGGGGCTTATTCCCAATTCATGTACAGGATTGTGGCAGCCTTAAGGACTTGTTTTCCTTTTCTATGTAGAAGCAATAATTATATATTATTTGGAAAAAGAAACATTCCTTTGATTGCATTTTTTATGTTCCTGGATCAATACAGACAGACTTTTAAAGGAAGTGTTTATTTCTAGACTGGTTCAGATGGATAAAAGTGCAACAAATAAATGCACTTTATTTTCAGTCTCACTATCCTGATTTCCTGATTTTAAGGCAGGCTTGTAAGATAGACAAGTGGTTAGATAAAGAATTCTTCACCAGAGTTTTCTGCAATCAGTGATTTATTTTACAAGTAAAACAAAATCTGTCAACCAGAACTACAAAAGAAAAAATATATATTTGCAAACATTGCTGAGAGTTGCAAAAATCTGCAAGATAATTTGAAGCCTTTGTATCTCCACTTCATTTTTCATATAGTGGGCACATATTGCAAAAGCCTACTGATACCTCAAAATGCTTTTATGGGTCTTAGGTTTGCTAATGTTTCACTTTATTCCCTGGAGTGGGTCAGGGATGGAATTTCTGAGCCAAGAAGGAAGGGTTCAGGCAGGGATACATGTTTCACAAAAGGTGTGGCTGCTTTAAGAGTTGCACAATTATTATTGAATAGATTCCTCAAAAAAACAGCATCTTTTTCCAGGTTTACATAGAAACCTGATTTTGTTTGTTTGTTTATTATATTTAATTTTTTTGCCACCTTCTCTGGGCCTGGGGCTGTAAGTGATTCCTAGAAAAATCAACCCAAACTATCATAATATAATATTAGAACAACATCACAACCCATAAGCAGTGGTAGTTGAAGGGGATGGTGGGTGATGTTGAGAAGGACAAATTTAGCCTTACCCCTTTCGTACATGTGTTGTCATGTCTCAGACATGTACAGAATAGGTTAAGCAAGTGATATGATGTGGCTTTCAGCATTTTGACAAAGGCAGAACATTTCTGTGGGTGCTGATGCTACAAGATCCATAAAGTGAAATAAACCCCATTGCATAGCCCCAATCTTCAAATACTTTCCTCTAGTCTATATACTAATTCAGCAGCTTCCACTAAAGAGTACCCATAGCTCTGAAGGCCCACTGAAATAGGCTGGCCTTGAATATTTTTGGAAGGGCAATGGGACAAGGGCCTTGCTCCCCTCAGAAGGCAACACCAAGGAGGCCACCAAAGAAAACTTGATTCTTGACCCCTCCTCTGTTTGACCACTCCAGGAGAGAGATTCTCAGCCAGCCTATGTGATCTTTCAGACACTGCCTGGGTTATATGGTCCAGGAGCTAATGAGGATCCAACCCAAATAGGGCTTTGTAGAAAATACCCACTGTCAGCGTTCCAACGAAACTCCCCCATCTCCATTACAAGGAAGTTTCCAAACTGACACCCACCACTTTGAATTGGACACAGAAGAATATTAGTAGTCAGCCTTTCTTCTGTGAAATTGGAATTAATTTATTGTGCTAATATTGCCAGTTAGCAAGTAAACATCATATTCAGGGCTAATGGAACCATCTGAATTGCCTACCAGGGCAACCTCATGAAGAGTGAATTGCAGTATTTATTTATTTATTTATTTATTTGTATTTATATACCGCCCCATTCCGAAGACTCGGGGCGGTTCACAGCTTTTAT
>JANHFL010004079.1:63643-82308 GCA_032468155.1 Oxyrhabdium leporinum | reverse complement strand
ATGCTACCCGGGGAATTCTTGGGAATCAGAAATAAAAGAGAGAGAGAGAGAGAGAGAGAGAGAGAGAGAGAGAGAAAACCAGGCAGTTCACACCTGAACCATGATTAGAACACATCCTAACATGGACCATGATTAGAGCTATAGATAGCACTGTTAAAAAGGCATCATGTGGAAAAGGTTGGCATTTTTTTTTTAAAAAAAGCGCCAGTTTCTGGACCTTATAAAGTTCTGCGATTCTATTTGCACGATCAGTTTAACTAGATCATGGGGAAACAACATTGCTGTCGGGATTTTCTCACACAGAAATAACCTGCTTAATTGCAGGCAGTCCTCAACATACGAGCGTAATGGAGTCTGCCCAGGATGATTGAATGTCATAGTGGTTGCAAAACGGGCCGATCACATGACCAACCCAATTTTACAACCTTTTTTGTGGCAGTCAATAAGCAAATCCTTGGTTTTTAAGTGAACCAATGGTTTGCTATGAGAACAGTTTTGCTGAAACTTAGAAGCGCCAGTTTTTGGTAAAACTGTCATAAAATACAGTGATGCTGCAAATGGCTGTAAATGCAGACATTTGCAATACTGCTAAGCACCCAAAACTCAGTCACGTTCGGGGAGACCCAATCACCACAACTTCCGGAGTCACCCAGAAAATAACGGGTTCTCTCTAAATGTAATAAATAAATAAAACTTTGAATTTGGATCATAAGTTCTCTTTTTTTGGCTCGGTCATAACTTCGAACAGTCGCTAAGTGACTTCTTGTAAATCAAGGACTATGTGATTTGGATAAGAGTTAGCTCCAGAAAGTCCCTGGTTCCCTCCCAAATACCATTCCTTCAATGTTAGGCAAACTAATTCCTGGGGACGTCAATTGACTCTCTTTATTCCTAAAGATAAAAATTCTACATTGAGAAGGCCCCACTGAGTAGAGATCATGCTCCCCTTTAAAGCCATATAATCTTTCCTGATCCCCTTCTAATCCCTTGGTCCCCAAGGCCTGCAGAACTCCAGCTCGTTCTCTGGAAGAGGACACCATGATGCAAACCCTTACCTTGGGCATCCCATCTATTTCACCTGGACCTGCAATGAGAATGAAAGCAGTTAAACCCCAGCCCTGAGGTGGTCTCTGCCAGGTTGGAAGACTTTTGTGGAAAGCACAGATTTGTTGGCAGCCAGAGTCTTAGGAGCTTCCACTTAATCCACAGAAATTCTTACCAATAAAAACTTTCTGCCAATGGACTTTACAGAGGTAAAGAATATCAGCTGCCATCACTATCAGTTTTTAAGAAAGTGTTACAAAGCCTATTTCCTTCGTCAAGGCCTCCTCTGAATGGGATGTTAATTCAGTTCTTGATTCTGACTCTATGGTCCCTTTCACACAATCATTATTTTACTTCCACAAACCTTCAAGAATAACCTGATTGTCTGCAATCGTGCCATTTCACAGAGCTTTCCAAGCAAGGACCCAAACAACTAAACTCTGTAAAACGTCAGCCTGCCTCAGGATGTCTTTGAATGAAGAAAGCTATTACTCCTGAATTCAGACAGATAGTCCAACATATATCTCGTCCTCTCTAGAGTAGTTCCATTCTTATATAAGTTTCAACTAGAAAGCAAGCTGTGCACCATTCATTTAGCACCATTGTTAGCTTTGAATGGTTGTTGAACGAATGGTCATAAGGACATCTGTATCTGATTTCAAGCTCAGTTGTATAACATCCCTGCTAGGTAACCAACAGATAAGTGGACATGGGTGTAGGAAAGCCAATTCCCCGTTACTGAAACATGGAAGCTGCTCCTCATCTTTCTCTGCCAAAATTGAAAGATAGAGGATACTCAGAGTTAGTGTTCTGGCGTCCAATGATCTGCACTCCTGCTCCAGTCAGAACCTAGCTGATCTTGGCAGAACTCAAAAAGCTAAGCAAGGTTGGAGCTGGTCGGGACTTGGATAGGAGACCATCAGAAGATTTCGCATCTAGAGGTTAAACTGGGAAGTTAAAAAACATCTTGGAGGAAACCAGTGACAAAGCATTTCTGAATCGACGTAAGTAATGTAAGAATTTTATGGATGTGCCCTAAAATCACTGGAAATCACACTCAACTGGACTTGACCTCTTTTAGCATGCAAGGAGACATTGATAATTTATTGGATTTTATTTATTTATGGATTTCTATTGTCCATTGCCAGCCCTGCAGGAAGGTCCCTACTTACCTAAGGATCCATTCATATGATGGGGCTCCATGGCACTCATTCCAGCCATTGGACCTTCCGGACTTGGCCCCATGGAGAACTAAACATTATACACAGAGAATGTGAAAAGAAGAGAAATACAGAAATAATGAGGAAGGGCAGATTCTAGGCGGAGAAGCATGACAGTTTTCTCTTTCATGTTTGTATTTTATTTAGAGCCACGGTGACACGGTGGTCAGAGTGCAGTACTGCAGGCTACTTCTGCTGACTGCCAGCTGCCTGCAAATTGGCAGTTCGAATGTCACCGGGCTCAAAGTTGACTCAGCCTTCCATCCTTCCGAGGTTGGTAAAATGAGGACCCAGATTGTTGTGGGCAATATGGTGACTCTGTAAACCGCTTAGAGAGGGCTGTAAAGCACCGTGAAGTGGTATATAAGTCTAAGTGCTATTGCTATTTATTTATTGAGAAAATGTATATGGCCTCCCAACTCACTCTTGGTGAAATAAGAAATTTATCATAGAATATCACCCAGCAACAGGGAGTGAGCAGGAATTAGGCACTTACCCCAGGCCGGCTTGGTGGAGGGCCAACAGAGTTCATCATGTACATATTTTCACTAGAGTTGGTGGAGTCTGAAACAAGGACAGGACATTGCAAGAAAAAGTTACCAAAGTGGTCTCTTTTCATACAGTGAACATCTAGAAATCTCAAGGAAGTCCATCAGCAGGACATGAAGTTGGGTGCTATTCAGAAATAAGATGCCTCAAATAAATGGAGGCTTCATTTCCTAGGGTTTAAAATCTGACTGAATGAGGTCTAAAGTCTGTCTAGTCCAGAGCTCCATTCCAAAATTTAGCCAGAGATGCCTCTTCAATCTACAATATGCTAAACTATATTATGCATTGGAGGAGGGCTTTAGCTTGATATGTAGATTAATCTGTAGATTTGTTACAGTCTAGCATAACACTAGACTAGGGTCTGCTTAACCTTGATTTAGCTCAATGTTTACCATGGCTGCCTGGGGAATTCTCAGAGTTGACTATCTCGAGTATATTTTAAAATTAGCAAGGCTGAGAAACATTAAGCTAAACTAAAGTTAAGCAGACCCTATTGCTCAAGGAAAAGAATGTGATGTACCAGAAGGGCTGCAAAGCTGAGGCGTTCCTATACAACATCCTTGATTAGGCTCTTTTATTTTTAGCTGGGCTGTGTGTGTCTTTAGATAGAAAGGGTCCAAGTGGGGGGAGGTGTCCCGTCCCCCCCGGAACTCTTTTTCAATGGCTATGGTTCCACAACATGCTTAACCTGGATAAGACCTAGTGGCTACATTCACACAATATATTTGGTTTTTCTAAATTAGAAGTAAAAAATAACAGGAGGAAGCCTATCAAACTTGGCAGTAACCTCCTCCAACTCTATTGTTTTTATTCTAAATCTCCAATTTCATGTTGGCTGAGCCCTTAATTACATTTATCCAATGAGGTAATCCAGTCTTCAAAATTAATTTAAAACAGTGTTTTGGAAGATTCTTTCTTTCTTTCTTTCTTTCTTTCTTTCTTTCTTTCTTTCTTTCTTTCTTTCTTTCTTTCTTTCTTTCTTTCTTTCTCTTTCTTTTCTTTCTTACTCTTTCTTTCTTTTCTTTCTTCTCTCTCTCTCTTTCATTCTCCTTCCTTCCTTCCTTCCTTCCTCCCTATAAATAACTCAAGGTGGCAAACATAGCTAATACACCTTCTATTTTCCTCACAAAAACCCTGTAAGGTGGATTGGACTGAGAGACAGTGACTGGCCCAAAGCCACCCAGTCAGTTTTCATACCTAAGGTGGGACTTGAAGTCACAGGGTCTGGATTTCTAATCTGGTACTGTAACTACTAGACACTATGACAGCATGGGCAAACCAATGGGTGGACACTGGAGAGTGCAGGCAGATGGGCTGGGATCCTGGGTAGATGGGGGTTAATGCAGGCAAATGCACACTATGGAGTGTGGAGGAGGTGTACTATGGGCAGGAAGGCAGGGGATGCTAGACAGATATCTGGAGTCTCATATCCACAGTGGAGTTCCTCAGAATAAGCAGTGGGACCTACTTACAAGGGAGACTTGTGAGCAACCCTGCCAGCTTTCCGCTTGATTTTGCTTATGGGAAGCTGGCAAGGAAGGTTGCAAATAGTGATCATGTGATTGTGGTTCAGTACAACATTATAATGGAGCCTGGACTGTGACCACATGATTGTAGGGACACTGTAATGATCTCAACCTTGGGGACTGATCATACCAAATTCCCTCAATCACAGCTGTTCCAATTTTGAACAGTCGCTGAATGAGTGGTTGTAAATCAAGTACTACCTGTATTGCCTTGTTTCCCTTTTTTTTGGGTTATTCTTTTCTTTTTTCCTCGCTCTGTTCTTATTGAATAAATAAAGCAAAAGAAAAAGTTGGCTAGCGCCTATTAGTATTGAAACTCAAAAATCTGAATGACACCAGGATACGGAAGACTTTCTGTGGCATTGTGACAGAAAAATGGGCCATTCAGGAAAAAAATCCTTCCAAAACAGAATCCAGGGCACTTACAAGGATCCAATCCCAGTCAGTCACTGGGACCAAAGGTTTTATTCTTCCAAGCTTTCGGGATCATGCTGGAACTCATCATCAGGGAACTTCTCTGATGATGAGCTCCAGCACCAGTCCGAAAGCTCGGAAGAATAAAACTTTGGTCTCAGTGACTGACTCAGATTGGATCCTCCAACATTATCCTGGGAGATGTATATTTACCTTCATCTGCAGGATACTTACCCCCAGGGCTTGGCATGAGAGGGGTGCCAGGAGGGCCTCCGCCTCCCTGTGAGGAGAGAGAGAGAAATAGCATTCATGATCCTGGGGTTTGCCTTGTGAAGGAGTCAAGATTATCAACCATGTCTTGCAAGCAGATTTATTAGATTCATCTGCCCTGGATCAAGACTGGAGTTCAAAATTTGCTTAGGAAGTCCACCCCACATCTTTTCACACCTCTTCAGCCACTTACCCCATAGCTGCCAGGGGAAGATGAGGAATAGGATACCTAAACGGGACAGAAAGGAGAGGGGCAAAAAATCACTGGCTGGGGACCAGATTTATTTATTTAGCATATGGCATATCATACATGGACTAGCAATATCTATTAACATTTCATCTAGATTAGTAGAACACAATAAAATATAAATGTTAAAAAAATCTTATCTGGGAAGCAGAATGTATTGGGCATTGGCTGCATTTGGTAGGCAAGCTTAACCTGGTTACTGAATTAACCCGTTTGGGGAGACTGCATAATTTCCTGAATTACAAAGTAAATAAACTGGTTGGGTGTGTACCACAAACTTGAGAGACAAAAACTCTGACCAAACATAAATAACATGTTGTGTAGGCGCAGCCACTAAGTTTTGTGTGAATGCAGCCACTGTGACTTTCTGAATTGTAGGGAAAGTTTTATTTAAATAAAAAATAAACCAGACATACCGAGTTTGTGTTTATATTTGGCCAGGATCCTCGAACACCTGGAGCTCTGCAGAGAAAAATGTACAAGGCTGACCTCTCAAACATTTGGAAGAGTTTCTGGGAAGGGATGATGATGTTCCTGTTCTGTTGAAAAGACACACTCTCCCTGATTTCCTTTGGCTACCCCTTCCCAAGAAAAATTAATGCAGACACTTACATGTTCATTGTGGGCATACCAGGGCAAACCAGGGACCCTGGAGGAGGTCTTATGCCACCACCATAATTCTGGACGAAGAAAAAGCAGGAAGGGATTAGGGGAAAGAAGGGAAACCAATCAAAAATATTTGATTCCCATCCCAGTCATTCCTCACCCATAGCACCAATTTTACCCAACGGGATTTATCTATCTAGTACAGAGGTCAGGATCTTTGTATTACCATTATGGCTATCGCTGATAAGAAACATCACGCCACTATTAAGGGCAAAGCATTTTGTTCCTCTAGTTCAAACAATAACTAGCTGTCACTATTTTTTTAAAAAAATATAAAGGTAGCCCTCGATTTATGACCACAACTGGGACCAGAATTTCCATTACTAAGAAAAGTGGGTTGTTAATAGAGTGGCATCTGATTTTTTTGCGGTGATTCTTTAAGCAAAACACTGCTGTTGTTAAGTGAACCATGCAACTGTTAAGTGAATCTGGCTTCCCTTATTGACTTCGCTTGTTGGAAGCCAGCTGGGAAGGTTGGAAATGGCAATCGTATGACCCCCACCGGGACAGGCGGGACATTGCAACTGTTGTAAATATGTGCCAATTGCCAACTGCCATGTGAATTTTGATCATGGGGATGCTGTGACGGTTAGTGTGAGGACTGGTTGTTAAGTCCCTTTCTTCAATGCTGTTGTAACTTTGAACGGTTGCTAAATGAATGGTTGTAAATCGAGGATTACCTGTATTTTGGTTACTGTTTCACATGGATTTTTAAGAACCTGCTTTCACGTTTTCTTCATATTTTATACTACTTAATCCACTGCCTTGAAGTCTATTCACCTACTGTAAGTCGCTACGCAAATTTTAATAGGAAGCAGCATACAGGTTTAATATAAATAATTAAAAGATGAAATGGCAGCTTAGAAATATTTAATGCTATTTATTTTTTATTTATATACTTTAAACAACCCAGGAGTCCAGGGTTACATAAGGTGCCGACCAGATTCACCACTGAAGCTTTCTTTATTCTAACTGAATGAAAAAAAAATGCAACACTTTTAACGCAAATTAAATTGTGAGCTTCAAGCAGTTGGAAAACTCCCTGAGCTTCTAGACCATCTTTTGCATTCAGATTCGCACACATGCACACATACACACACACAAAACCATCACAATCTCATGTCAAATAATATTTCCAGATCCACTAACTTGTTTCAAAATCTATCCCCCATTTTCGGGAACTCACCTGTGGAGCCATTCCTGTCATACCCCGTGGTGGTGTCATGCGCTGCATTGGGCCCATGTTAGGATGCCCTACTGGTGGCAAAAGGAATGGGAAAAGAGGGGAGAATTGGGGAGATCAAACATATTTAAGATCCAACTGCAGAATCAAAGTCTCTAATGAGCCTGGAGCCTCAAAAAAGAAGCAGTAACAAAAAAAATCCTCACATTCAAGCAGTTAAACGAAGCAAAAGGAACAAGTTCAGATGTTTATAGCATTTGTATTAGCTTTACCACATGTGACTACATACTGTGCTGAAAGAAATATAGGCAAGGATCTGAAAAATTCAGAAATATTTCAGAAGTGTTTTGCGTTTTTTTAATGCGAATAATTTTTAAGTAAGACACCTTGACATTTATTGATTTATTTATGAGATGCATATTTATCTCATTTATTTATGAAATGGATGGATACAGATTTTAAAGAGATCCACCACTAATCTCATTTCCTTGCTTGCACTATAGTCTCATGTCACTCAGACTATCCACTCATCACATTTTAACTCACCGCTCACCTTGTGATCGGATTGCCGGATCCATTGCACTGGGCATCAGAGGTTGGCCAGACACACCCATAGATGGCTGTGGGGGGGAAAAAAATCCATGTCTTTTTAATCAGGTAGATTATGATGCTTGTTCACCAAAGAAAGAAAGAAAAAAATATATATCTAGAGAAGATCTAGACATAGTAAACTACTACATATACCTTGGCCAATGGATCTGAGTGGAGGGTGATACAATAAAGGAAACTGAATAGCGTGTTAAATGTGGTTGGCAGGCATTCAGCAAGCTAAGCGTAATTTTCAAGAACCTCCCCTTATGCCTGAAGAGAAAAGTTTTTCAATCAGTGCGTGCTACCTGTTCTAACATATGCCAGTGAAACATGGACACTAACCTCACAATTGATACAAAAGCTACAAGTGAGGCAAAGAGCCACGGGAAAGAAACATGCTCGGCATCACAAGACAAGATAGAAAGACCTGCACATGGATTAAAGAAGAAACTAAAGTATATGATATCACCAAGAGAGTAAAAGAATGGAAATGGAAATGAGCCGGTCACATAGCAAGAAGAACTGATAGCAAGTGGACCAAGGCAGTCATAGAATGTATCCAACTTGATGAAAAGCATCCAAGAAAGAGACCTAAAACAAGATGGATCGACAACACAGGCAAGTATTGCGGGCCCAACTGGCACAAGATAACGCAGGACCATATTGATTGGAAACATGCGGAAGCTGCTTTCATCCTACAGTGGATAGACAATGGTTAAAATGATGGTGATGATGATGATATTATGATGCTTATTTATCAGCAATGTACTTTAACTGGGATAGTTAAAGTACATCTGGTCCCCAAGTGCAGGTTGGTGACCAAATCATGAACAATTTTCAGCAGCCTATACAGGTTGAATGAAAAGCAACGCCTCCAATATTATACACTGCCAATGTATGGTAATAGTGACATGTCAGAAGCTCTTACACGTTCCTTATATTGTTCTTTCACTGCAATTGTTTCAAGATTGCTGGGGGAAAGTTGTGATGCAATTGTTTGCGAAATGGCCTTCAAGGAGTACTCATCAATGCACACCATGATTACATTTTCAATTGATGAAGAAATCCCTCCAACTGACAAAACTCCCTTTTTATGACCCTGTAATCCCTTAATTAGAGGTAGAACCAGGGCTGAGTATTTATTGGCCGGATGCCCTTCCTGATGCCATGTGGAATTCGCAGCAGATATTTTCTCTTTGTACCCTAGGAGAGAAACATCTGCCGCTACCTAGGATTGAACTCTCAACCTTCCGAGTGGGAGGTGAATGACATCACCATTAGGCTACCATGCCGCTCAAACTCCCTCCAATTGATATTCACTGCTAAATGTTTGTTGTTTATGGAGATGCAGTGTTGATATGTGTACTGTGCAAATACACACACACACACACACACACGCATGCTACAAATTGAGAAGAGCTGATTTGTGTGATCAAAAATGAAGCATGATAGTTTACATGAGAAAGACTGATGAACTAACAGCACAACTGGCAAATCATTCAAAGAGAAACTGCTACTAAGTTTGGCATTTCACAGGAACTTTAACTGTAGGGAAAGAAAAATTCAAATTTCATGCTTCAAGCAAGAAAACTCACGGCTACAATTACTGTGATGCAACTGATGTTATTCACATGGATTTGGGTGTGCATCACCAACAACTCAGTGCTAACTGTAGCACTCAAAATATTGAAGCAAAGATAAAGCAAGTTTCAGAAAAACAAGAAGGAAATTTTGTCGCATCAGAACAATAATAAACCTTAAACTTTAAGAACCACCCAAGAGGCAAGTGCAAAGGTAGACCTATCTTGCTTATCTACCATTCAATCTAGACTTGTCACCATAAGGCTTTCACCTTTTTCCAAAACTGAAGGGATAGCTTCATGGGTGTATGTTCGACTCCAATAAAAAGGTAAAAAGGACTGCCAGGATCTGGTTGAAAAAACAAAGTCCTTTTGTGATGGTTTTAAGAAGTGTGCCCATATTGGCAGGGCTAATTTCAATGATTATTTATTTCCCCATTGTTTCATGTACTAACAACATCGCAAAGTTACAGACGTAGAGGTATTACTTTTCACTGATCTATTGATTCATTTGTTGGTTTATTCATTGATTCATCTCTCATATATTGGCTATCATTCCATTCACTTATCATCTAAGAGATCCTTAAAGCACTGAAGAACTTCAAAAGTAAGTCACTTGTAGAATCTTTTTCACTAATGTACTATATCCTACTGTGATAACAAATAATACCTTTCCTGCACCTGTGTTAAGGCCATTTGTTTGTTTTGAATTTTTCTTTTGACTTTTCAGAATAATAAGCAGGCTAGAGTGGTCATCCTCTAGCTGGTGCTATCAACGCACATGGAAAGGCATTAGTTTGGGGAGATCATTATAGAAGGAAACTAGCATAGAACTTGGAATCTAGATCTGAGACAAGAGAAGGGAGAATGGAAGACAGCGAATTATGTAGGTAAGTTGATTGACAGACCTTTGTGTGAAGGCTGTCGAGTCACAGCTGCCACTTGCTATCTACTCCCCAGACAGAAGCTGCAAGTCTAAGAAGATCCCAAAGGGGGAAGTAAAACCCCATTCAAGGCTAAAGGTGGAACATATCCAGACTTGACCAGTCAAATACCTATAGCTTACTGGGTCTTGTCAGAGCTCAACTTGATTCTCCCCATCTAGATCCAGACACTGCATCAAGACCTTGAGAACATCATCTGGTTGGTTGAGGTCCAAAATGTAAAATGGGCACTATCTGTACAGTGATGATATCAGATTCAAAACAGAGGGTTGATTTGACTTAGTTCTTCCATGTAAATGTTAAACAGGAGGAGCAGGAGAATCCAGTCTTGATGCCCTCCACATTAGGGGCCTCTACTCTGACCTCCTTTCTCCCTCTCAACACCGATTAAACTCAATGACAAAGAAAGGAGAACCATGCAACAGCATACTCCCACTTCTATACTCCTAGGCAAACCATAAGAATTGATATCGAAAGCTGCTGAGAGGTCAATGAGAACCAGGATGATCAAATTCCATCCTCCAAGCTCTGCTAGAAGTCAGCATCAGGCACACTAATGCTGCCTTAGTATTATGTTATAGTTTCAAACAAGAAAGGTAAGGATCTAGATAATCCATGTCCTCCAGGACTCTCCAAAGTTGCAGTTCAACCACCTTCTCAATAACCTTACCTAAAAAGGAAAAGTTGGAGATTGAATAAAAATTGTCTAGGAGTTTCATCTCCTTTCAGGCAGGTGGTACCAACTCTCTCAGCAAAGCAAATATACTTTATGGACACATCATCTTCTGGACATCTTTCAACAGCTGTTTAGAATTACAGTCCCAAGGACCCTGTCTACTGCTTCAAGTGTTACAAGTTGAAGTTCAACCCCAGATAAACACACAACACCATGCTTCCATTGCCTCAGGAAGAACTGTCAAACTCCAAAAGAATCAGAACAACTTTATCCACCAGATGCCTAGAATATTCCTCAGATGAAGAAAGGCAGGTCCTCCTTGCTCCTCCTTTTCTTTCTTAGCACTGTCCTCAGAATATTGAAGCGCATGGAAGCCAGCCTCATTGGAGAGAATATTATTTTGCCCATATAAGACAACGCACCATTTCTGAAGTTCCTGGTCTATCCAACAAATGAAGAATTACCTAGTGTCTAAACCCACTTTTCTAACATCCCGTCGAATCTTTAAAATGTGGTCTAATTTTCATCAGTTATACCACTGAATAAGTAGGATTATCCAGGCAAGAGTTTGCGGAAAGCAAAATTCCATTTATTAAGGCTTCTTAGCATAGGCTTAATTTATAAGATGCTTTGGGGGTATTGCTATGCCACATCATCACAGATGGCCAGTTAGAGGAAGTATGAGGTGGAAAGTAGAGGTAACTGAATTCTAGATGTTAGAAGGTCCTGGAGATTAAATCATCTCTGGAGGAAAGAGGAGATGAAGATAATCTTCTAATGGAAATGATCAACTTGGCCATTTGCTAACTTGCTATCAGTAAGTAATAGAAAAGCTATACAAATGCTAGAGAATATGACAGGACACCAGATCTGGACTTTTGTAGGTGAAAAGGGAGAGCTGAATTACCAAAAGTAGTCCATGGAAGAGCTTACCTGGCTTGGCATTCGAACAGAAGGACGGAGCCCACCAGGGAAGCGCGAAGGCATGAATGGCTGCAGATGAATAAAAGAGGGGTGAACAGCTCCAAAACGTAGTAAATTGCAGGATTCGCACATATCCATACTTTGGGAAAGATCAACCCCAAACAATGCAAACTGGACTGGGTATCTTCATGAGACTCAGTAAAATGGCACCAATAATTCTACATTCCTTATTTACAGAAATCTTATCAAAATTTAGAATGAAATCCACTGGAAGCCATCTCATATGACACAGGCTCTGAATCCCTCTAACCAAAAAGTGTTTATCGATAGAAGAGAATATTTGTAGCTCAGGGTTGAACTGGGTTCCTTGGTGCTCTCTGAGCTTGATGGTTTTCTTGCAGATGTTTCATTACCAAGCTAGGTAACATCATCAGTACTAGAAGCTCTTATTTTCATATAGTAGTGGCTTACCCTGTCAGGGTTGATCAGTTGCTTCACAAAAAGTGTTTTGATTAGTGCCGGGTCTCTACAGCCTCAGGCAGAGAATTCTGCTATTTTGCACCCCTCCCTCAAATGTTTCCTTTAGGAACCTCCAACATGCAAACTGTGGTTACTCATCCTAAAATGAATCCTCTTTACCTGGAGCTTCAAAGTTTGCTGTTTGCTGGGGAGGTGTGTAGCTAAAAATCAGTCTACATTTAGTGTACATCTGACTTTGGGGATATTTCTTCGTAACCAAACAAAAGTGTATTTTCTGTGCAGTTCACAACCTTTGCTTGCTGGATCTGGATGTCACAAAGCAAAGCCCACATTTTGTAATTAACCCCCGCGCCTCGTTTTGGCTGCCAGACCGCTGCAGGAGGCTGAGTGCTGTCACGCCCTTGGTCACGCCCACCCAGCCGGTCATTAGGGCAGAGAACCAGTTGCTAAATTATTTGAATCCCACCACTGATACAAAGCTATGGCAGTGTTGGTGAACCTTTTTGGCACCCAGTGCCAAAACGGGAATGGGCACCGGCCACCAGCTGGCCGGTGTGCATACACGCTTCAGAAACCAGAAGAGCAGCTGCCCGGTGCGCATGTGTGCACCAGAAAGACGATCTTCCGGTTTCTGACAAATGGTATTCGCACATCATGCGAGCCAGAAACTGGGAGACCAGGTGGCCAGTGCTCCCGTGAGTGCCGGAAACTGGAAGATCGTTTTCCCGGCCCGTGCATGTGCGCCAAGCGGATGCTCTTCCAGTTGCCGGTGCTCCCATGCGTGAAGACCAGCTGGCTGGCATGCCGGAACCCAGAACAGCAACAGGCGACGGCTTGCGTGCCCGGAGAGATGGCTCTATGTGCCACTTCTGGCATGCGTGGTGTAGGTTTACCATCATGGCTCTAAGGCTTTTCCCCAATTCTGGACATTTTCAATAAATAGTTAAGTTCCTCTCAATTTGAACTGGATTTTTGGTGGAAAACATTTCTGGCCCTCCAGATATAGCTGAACAATTCCCAGGAATCTCAACTTGTACGATGAGGAATGCTGGGAGTTGTAGTTCACTAACACTGGGAAGGTCACACATTGAGCACATTGATACCCATTTTACTTTTCTAGTATCATGAACATGGGTTAAATTTGCTTTCAGATGCCTGCAATAATTCTCTCTGTGCACTCATGGGATATCTAGAACTTGGCTTAAATATAATTTATTGCAGTCCCAGCAATCTAAAGGAGACAAATGGCAACCTGGCAAAAGACTGGCAGCCACCTTTTTCTCTGGTTTATCTATTACAAGTCCCTCTATAGTTCTGCTTCGTTCCCTGCCATCCCAATTCCTGCCTTGCTAAGTTCAACATGACAACTTCAGAGATACCCTGAAGCTGTCTCTTTCAGCTGGGTTAGTCCCACTGGTATCATTAGGAGAGTGATGTTGTCTCGTCTTACACAGTTGCTGTTGGGCAGCAGTTTCTAACCTTTCCCTTATATACAACACTTTGTTGTCATCAATAGCTTTTTAATTTATTTTTTAATTATCACTTCCCATCTCCTCTACAAGGTGACTCTTTTGAGAACCACCTTGCCGGTCAGAATTGGGAATGCAACAATTGCAAACCACCACACATGTACAACATGATCCCCCATCCAAATGGTATCAGAAGGGTCCAAAATTAAGTAAAAATGAATTTGATGTAGGGGCTACAACAGAGCATCTCTAGAAGAGCTAGTTTGATTAAGGGTTAAGGCACTATACTAAAAATGGGGAGACTGGGAATTCCAGTTCCACCTCAGGCACAAAGCCACCTGGGTGACCTTGGGCCAGTCATTCTGTTCAGCCCTAGGAAGGCAATAGCAAATCAATTCCAACATCTTGCCAAGAAAATAATACCGGTAGGAACTAGTCCAGGAAGTCACCAGGAGTCAACGACTCAAAGGCTCAAATCACTTCAAATCCCAAATGGCCAAAAGTAGGGAAATTTTTACCAATCTTGCAAGATTTTGTATTACATGAAATTTGTGATATTTGGGGCAATTTCTGCCATCCCCCTCAAAAATCTCATGAGGTTTCAAGCAAGGAATCATGGCAATTGTGCAGAATTATTACAATTTCAAAAGTACAATCCTTAACTTATGACGGCAACTTAGCAATGGCAATCCTTGCAGTCCCTTTCTCTGGTCTTACCTGATTATGAGGTCCCATCATTGCCGCATTGGGATTGTGCATGGGAGCTTGAGCATGTAGGGATGGCTGGGAGCCAGGTGGTCCCTTAGGGAAGAAGCAGAAATGTAATTATGGGGAGATGGCTGTGGCTTTTTGTTCAAGACTTCTCCTGTTGCACAGTAATTTTGCATAAATCCAAGTAACAGGGATGCATGCTGAAGGCTAGGGCCACACGAAAGGGAAAAGTATTAGGGATTACTCCCTAATGCAGTTTTTTCTCATCCTCGGCTTCTTTTAAGACGTGTAGACTTCAACTCCCAGAATTCACCAGCTAGCATGGCTGGCTGGGGAATTCTGGGAGTTGAAGTCCGTATATCTTAAAATCACCAAAGTTGAGAAACACTGCCCTAAACGGTATGGGAATCCATTAGCAAACAAGCTTCTGTTACAAGATGAAAGAGGAACTGTAGGTTGAAACACAGGTCTTCCTGTTCTCTCTCAGCTGACACCCACCAGAGCTCCCAGTCTTATAACCGCAGGGTCGCCACAGTTCAAACCCGAGCTACAAATATTCTCTTCCATTGCTACTTATAACTGCCTGTGTTTAGAGGCACAAGAAGGCTCTGCTAATTACACGCAGTTCATTTCGCGCAGTATGTCATTTTTAGTGTAGGTAGTCTTTGACTTACGACCACAATTGGGACCAGAATTTCTAATGCACGGGTGTCAAACTCGATTGCGTCAAGTGATGTTTTTTGCCTTGGCGGAGCCGGGGTGGGCGTGGCCTGCATGTGATGTATCCGGCCCGCAGGCCACCAGTTTGCCAGGCCTGTTCTAATGCCAAGCAAGGCAGTTGTTAAGTGATGCATGCCTGATTTTATGGCCCTTTCTGCAATAAATGAATTACTGCTGTTATTAAGTGAATCATGTGGGCATTAAGCACATCTGTTGTAAAGCGTATTCAGCTTCCCCCACTAACTTGGTTTGTCAGAAGCAAATGGAGATCACATGACCCTGGGATGCTTCAAATGTTGTAAACACATGCCAGTTGTCAAATTCTGATCACATAATCATGGGGATGCTGTGAAGTTGTAAGTGCGAGGACTGGCTGTAAGTCACTTTTTTTCAGTGCCACTGTAACTTTGAATGGTCACTAAATGAGTAGTTGTTAAGTCCAGGATTACTTAATCAGGCAGACAGTCCCTGCCTAGTTTCCGACAGCTTCAAAGGTAGACTGCCTTCGAACATGGAGGCTCTACCAAGGTGAAGGCAAGCTCTGCAAGGATGCTTAAGAGTTCAGCAGTGGCCCCTTTCCCAGCCTCAGTCTATTCCCACCTGGAAGAAGCCCGACAACAGAGGCCCGCTGGGGATGGCTTCACTGGGCGGCAGGTTGGCCATCACGGGACTGGTCGTAGCTGCGGCGCTCTGTGGAGAGAGGGGAAGAGGTCAGGTTGACGGACTCCCACGTTTTATCTGCCCAGAGCGTCGTGGGCCGGCACAACCCGGCCACTCCAGCAGGGCCGAGTCTTGGGCGGCAGAGAAAAGATCTGCAAACAGTGGGGCTTGAAGTTGTTTTGCAGGACTTTCTGAGCCGCAGCAGCCAGAGCCGAGATTTGTGAGATTTGTGCGTTGCGGAGTGAACGAACGACCGAGCTGCATTTTCTGATTCAAGGCAGGCATTCATCGGGAGCCAACTTGGCTCCAGGGGGAGCTGTTAAGACGGCAGGAATTTTCTGCCTTTTTTTTTCCAGCCTGGCCCCTCACGCATTGTCTCCACTCCAAGTGGTTTTAATTTAGAGGGGGTGGTGAAGGACTGCAGCTCACCCCCCACCCCCCCAACCTCCACAGGAGGCCAGCTAGAACACAATATTCAACACTGCTGCTGTTGCTTCGAAAGGCAGGCAGAGAAGACAGCCCCGGGATTTTTGCTCCCTGCTGCCATTTCCAAATAATTTAGTGCTTCCTCCAAGCTGGGGAGGTTGGGATTGGCTTAGAGAACAAGGAAAAACCAAGTCAGAGTTCAGAATAGCGCTTGGCTGCCTTCCCTGCCCCACAGCTGTACAACCTATCCCTTATATGAGAGGGGTGGGGGAAAGAGAGGAAAGGACAGGCACAATCTTTGGCAGGGAATATGGACAACGGACAACTGATGTCTGCAACCTGGTGCCCTTCAGACACGTTGGGACTACAAACTCCCTCCTCCACCCGATGCCAGCCAACATGGCCTTGTTAGCTGGAAAGGCCCCAAATAGGCCAAACTGGAGAAGGCAGGCAAACAGAGAGCTATTCTCCCTGGAGGAATTTTGTACGTGGAGCTCGGCGTCATTGACGTAAGAGTTCTTCCCCTTCCAAAGGTTTGATCCTTTTATAATTTCCCCTTCATGGACAGAATGATCTCCCAGAATTTCAGGAGTCCTTCATCTTTCCAAGCCTGGAAAGGCCTCGTAGGCAGTCTCACAAAATGGCTGTCTTGAAAGCTGTTATTACTAAATCCCCCAAATGCATGCTCTGCGGGTAAATTCAGTCAGAAAACACCCACTTCCCCCAACACCGACTAAGGCTCAACGGCAAGGAATTCAGGCAATAAATTAAAATTGAAGCAGACATGAGAGAACAGAGTAGAAAAATATCGTATCGCATATTTGTCCCCATCAAAAAAGGCCTCCTGATCCATTTCTGAAAGGATAAGCTGTCGGCCAGCATGTCCCCTGGAAAAGAGGTGTCAAAAAGTCAAGACGATGGCCACAACTGCGCAAACAAAACCCCACCAGTTTTTTACCTGCGTGTGTAAAGAGTGTGTAAAGGGGCTTTGACTGCATGGTTGTGGGTGCCACCTTGACTTTTTTGACCCCTCTCCTCCACAGACGTTCATGCTGGCAGTAATCAGATAAATAATCAATCTGGAAGCCCAGCAGAAAAAATACAACATAAATCTCTCTCTCTCCTCTCTCTCCTCAAGATTTTAGTTCAGCTCAACCAAGGCTTTATTCAGAGGCAGATGGACATATAGGCTATTTGGCTACACACACATGATGAGCTTGCTTTGCTGGCCCTAAATGGTTTTACATGAAGCCATGATTTGCTTAATCGCAGTTGCTGAATATATCAAATGATTTCAATTCATAAATCATGCTATGCCACAGAGGTCTATCAACCACAATAATTAGTCTATGTCTACTAATCCAGAAACGGAGAACGTTTTCTGGTATTTAGGTGACACTCTATATGTGCTTGACTGTGCTTAAAACATAAAATGACCAGAATATTGTGAGGCTTGCTCCAAATCTTGTTAAGAGTTCATAAAAAGGCTTTCGTGGTCCTTTCAGAATCAATCTCTATGAACATAAAAACTGAGGATTATTTTACATTCCAAGGAATTTGTGGCACCACTTGAACATTATAGTGATCATGCAGAAAGGAGATCGGATTTGGCTTGGCTATCAGCAAGAACAATCATTCATTAGATTTATATCTCACTTTGTCCAGGAGTTGAAGGCAAGACACTTATGGATCTGCCTTCCCTGTTATCCCCACAAAACATTGTAGATGGGGCTGTGTGCCTATTCAAAGCCTCACAATGAACTTCCAGGGCAGAAGGCAGATTTAAAACCTGGCTTTTCCTATCTGTCATCCAGCATCTTTATATCATACTTAATGTATATTGCTACCTTTCCCCAGATTAATACAAGTAATCCTTGACCTATGACCATAACCGAGCCCAAAATTTCTGATGCTAAGCGAGATAGTTGTTGTGAGTTTTGCCCCATTTTACAACCTTTCTTGCCACAATTGTTAAGTAAATTACTGCAGTTGTTAAGTTAGTAACAAGAGTTGTTAAGTGAATCTGGTTTCCCCATTGATTTTGCTTGTCAGAAGGTTGCAAATGGTGATCTCATGATCTTGGGACACTGTAACCGTCATAAATATGAGTCAGTTGCCAGGCATCTGAATTTGTTCACGTGACCATGAGATGCTGCAATGGTCGTAAGTGTGAAAAATGGTCATAAGTTTCTTTTTTCAATGCCACTGTAAGTTTGAACGGTCAGTAAATGAATTATTGTAAGTCAAGCACTACCTGTATATGTCCAGACTGGAAGAATGAGCTGGGGAAGTCAGCCACCCCTTGTACTCTATGGCCATGCAGGTTGTTGAGGATTTTTTTTTTGGGGGGGGGGGGGGGAGGAGA
>JANHFL010004079.1:27579-39367 GCA_032468155.1 Oxyrhabdium leporinum | reverse complement strand
CACCCACCCACCCCTGAAGTCAAACAAAACCCTGATGCAGCCCTGAATAAAATCAAATTTGAGAGCCCTGGCTTAGAATGTTGCTGACTATTCCATTCTAAGTTCCCCTCCCGTCTCTTTTGAAGTGATGTGACCCAGAATAGAATTATCAGCTTGGTTTCCTACTTTGTTTTCTTTATATTTTGTCTGTTAGATGGTGAGCCTAAAAAGTCTGACACAGGTAGTCCTCAACATACAATCACAACATTAATTGGATAATTGGATAATTCATTGTTAAGCAACATGGTCATTTAAGTGAGCTAATTTTGCCAGATTTTTTGCTGTCGTTATTAAACGAGACGTCATGTGATCATGGTTTGCAACCTTTCCTGCCAGCTTCTCCCTTGATTTTCTAGACCAGATTTCCTGTTAAATTTTAATGTATGGATTCTTGCTGTTTGTTGAATATTCCCCCCCCCACACCTTTTATTATAAGAACACCAAAAGGATTTTTATCTAGATCCTACTTACTTTTCTTGAATTCTGTCATAGGAATACTTGGCCTGCCATGGGTTGGGGGTTGGATTAGAAGATCTCCAAAGTCCCTTGCAATAGCAATAGCACTTAGACTTATATTCCACTTGACAGTGCTTTACAGCCCTCTCTTAAGCGGTTTACAGAGTCAGCATATTGCCCCCGACAATCTGGGTCCTCGGAAGGCCTGGAAGGCTGAGTCAACTTTGAGCCGGTCAGGATCAAACTGCGGAGAATCGGCAATCAGCAGAATTAGCCTGCAATACTGTGTTCTAACCATCGCGCCACCACAGCTCTATGATTCTGATTCCAGTATGATTGTCCTAAAACAGAATTGTGATTGAGCTATATAAGTAAAAGCATGCAGGCCTGCCACCCCAAAATATAAGATCTTAGTCTTTTTGGTCTATTAAGTCTACCTATTTTTTATTTATTTATTTTGTACCCACTGAGCGCAACAGGATGCTTTCAGGAAGACCATTATCAACCGACAAATGCAGTTGAGACTTCTGTTCATGTTCCCAAGCAACCGGCTCTCTGTAATAAGAACAGAGAAGGATATTTCCTCTCTGGAAGTGGTGACATGCAGCCATCATATCTAATAGCCATTTAGAGCATTAAACATCCATGAATTTATTCAATCGCTTCTTAAGTTACCCAAGATGGTACGCATCATGAAATCTTGAGCAAATGAATTCCACAATTTATTTGTGCGGGTATGAAGAAATAAATACATTTTATCCAAGAGAGCCTTCTTCATACTACACAATGAGGTGGGTGTTTCATTTCTGCCGCATTTACTGAGATGTAATCTTTGCCAAATAGGCCTTCCAAGAAATTATGCTTGGTCTTTTTCCTATAGAGTATTGTTTCTCAACCTTGGCGACTTTAAGATCTATGGACCTCAACTCCCAGAATTCCCCAGCCAACTGTGCTGAGGGAAATGTTAAGTACGATTTTCTCTAGTGACTTGCAGTGCCTTTAACATCATTCAATTGTTCTTGGGATAGTCCTTGACTTACAACACAATTGGGACCAGAATTTCTATTGCTAGGCAGGCAGTTGCTAAGTGAGTTGTGTCTGTTTCAGTCGCTGCTAAGCCTCTTGTTTCTCTCCAGGATAACAAGCAGATTTTTTTTCCACCTTGAAACTGCTTTGGGATGAGGTTGGAATAAGGAAAAAAAATACTATTTACCACAGTGGAGAATATTTGTAGCTCAGGGTTGAACTGCTGGCTTCTGGGTAATTTCCGAGCTTACTCTCCTTGCAGATGTTTTATTATCAGACTAGATTATCATCAGTGCAAGGGGAATGAAGAGCACTGGTGGTTCATCCTACCAGCCTTGAATGGGTATTATCTTCGATCATTCTTATTTGTCAGATGCTGGTTTCTACTTAACTGGCTAATAATTATGGGATGAGGAAAGGTGTGTTTAGATCTGTTTACCTTTTTTCTTCATCTTAACTGCCTCCTTCCTTGAGATATATATAAGCAGTTGATGGAGCTTCTCACATTGTGTTTATGGATGGCTGATTCCAATAGAAGAAAGTATTTGTAGCTCAGGGTTATACCGTGAGGTCCTTGGTGCTCTCTGAGCTTGGAGGTTTTCTTGCAGACATTTTATTACCCAACTAAATAACATCAATGCTAAAAAGGACTGGGCTTTGCTCTCTGTTTATATGCATGTAGCTTGCCCTGGAAGTGCTGGTGGGAGTATTCTTGGTGGTTCCTTGATTAGGCTGTGGTTTATTGAGTTGGTAGTTCCTTGACTGGGGTTTCATTTACTACTTGATATTAATCTGCTTATCTGGGTGTTGATCGCTAGTCAGGAGGTGTGATCTTTTAGCTTTTGGGTTAAATTCATGTGGCTGATTCTTCTGAGTGAAGAACAATTAAATAAAGAACTATACTCCACCTCGAAAGCAATCCAGGAAAATGCAAATATTCCAATCAAGACTGGTAGGACAAGCTAGCAGATATCAACCCCCACCCCACCCCGACCCCCAGCAAAGTCACTCCGCCATGCACTGACAATGTTACCTAGCCTGGTCCCAAAATGTCTGCAGGAAGAGAAGCAAGATTAGAGGAGCAAGCTCTACACCAAGAACATGACCTACAACAGTATTTTCTTTGGGTTTAGGCTAACAGTATTTTAAAACCATCTTATTCATGGGCTGGAAACGAGGAAAGCAACGATACAGGGTACAAGGGAGAGGCTGGGCATGATTGGATCACATTCAGGTTCATGTGGGGACCTGGACTGTATGCTGAATGTTGAGGGAAGCGATCACGTACAAGCAGTCCTTGACTTACAGCAGTTCATTTAGTGACTGTTCAAAGTTAGAACAGCACTGAAAAAAATGGCACGACCATTTTTCACAGTTATATGACTGTTGCAGCATCCCTATGATCACATGGTCAAAATCCAGACACTTGGCAACTTATACATATTTATAATAGTTGCAGTGTCCCAGGATCATGTGATCACCTTTTGCAAACTTCTGACAAGCCAAGTCAATGGGGGAACCAGAATCACTTAACAACCAGATTACTAACCGAGCAGTTGCAGTGATTCACTTAACAGCTGTGGCAAGAAAGGTTGTAAAATGGGACAAAACACACTTAACAACTGTCTCACTAAGCAACAGAAATTTTGGGCTCAATTGTGGTTGTAAGTCGAGGACTACCTGTAATGCTGGAGTTCTTGATTTTAAAGGAAGAAAAGCTACATGTAATTGAACATACATTTTCAAAAGAACAGATTTTAATAAAAGCAATAAGTAGAATTCCTTGAGAGGGGAAAGCTAATGGAAAAGGAGTTCAGAAAAGGTGGGAATTCCTGAAAGAAGATATTAAAAGCACATTTGCAATCAGTTCCAATGGAAAAAAATAATGAGAACAGAAAAAGAGGCCAATGAGGTAACTAAAAAATCTTAGAAAAAATGTGAAAACAGAATGGCACAGACCAGAAGTTAAAAAAAAAAAGAGGGAGGGAGAACTCAGGTGAGGGGAACTAATGATTACGCTGAATTTGGTAAAGGTTGTTAAGAACAATGAAAAAGACATTCTTTAAATAGGGGTTAAAAAAGAAGGAAAATGACCACAAAATGAAGACAACAAAGAAAAGACAGAATTAATTGGTCTTATTTCATTCCAATCTTCCAAGTAGAAGACAGCTATAAAGAAGAGAACAAAGCTTGAAATGGATACAAATGTGGTCAAGGAATACCATGTTACTTTTAATGAATTCAGGGATGGCTGCAGAAGATGATGAAAAAAGGAAAAAGAAAATGGCAGCCATGACATCATGATATGATCTTTATAAAGAACAGATGGAGCTTTGATTGCATTGTGGTTCCTGCCCTCCGGACTTCTGACTGTGCAGTGTGGACACCACTGAATGAAATAAAATCTTCAGGGTCCAATGAATTGCAAACTAGGGTACTGAAGGAATTTCCAAATCTTTAGATGAACCTCTATGCTTTTTTTTTCTTTTCATGACCCTGTCATCCCGTGCTTCGGGTGGGGTCAGGCTGATTGGAGCTGAGTGTTCCTGGCCTGATGCCCTTCCTGACGCCTTTGCAGAGTTTGCAGCAGATATTTTCTCTTTGCGCTCTGATAGAGAAACATCTGTTGCTGCCTAGGATTGAATTATCAACCTTCCAAGTGGGAGGTGAGAGTCCTCACCTCTAGGCCACTGTGCCACTCTATGAACCTCTATGCATTATTTTTGAGAAATTCTGAAGAATGGGTGAAGTGGTAGGCAACTGGCGGATACCAATATTTTTTTAAAATCATACTTCAGAACTGACCAGCTCCCTCCCAGAGATACTCTAGGTGGTATACAATTAAATATTAAAATATACATAAAAACAGTATATAAAATTTATAAAAACATTGTTCCTGTGCTCAAAAAGAGAGGAAAAGGATGCAGGAGATAACAGAGAATTCAGTTTGACTTCAATATCTAAAAAGACTAAAGAGTTCAATTTGGAAGCACTGGAATGTAGTAATTCCAGAAGTCGGCATGGATATGTTAGGAAGACATTTTAAACATTTTTTGATTGGCTAAGTTTATTAGTAGATTATGGGAATGCTAGACATAGCATATCTTGCTTTCAGCAAAACACTTGTCAATACAACATTCAGAAAAAGAAACAAGCGTGGACTTGATAACATGCCAATTAAGTGGATTCATAGCTAGCTTAAATACTTATGCTCAAGCATGTTTATCAATGGTTTCATTAAATCGGAGGGAAGTATCAAGTGGGATAGTACCATGGTATTCAGTCCCAGGGCTTGGAATCTTCATTAATTCTTGGCATGGTTGTTGATTGCATGATGTGACTGCCAGAAAGACAAATGCAATTTTGCATTACATCAACAGGAGTTTACTGAACACAAGCAATAATAATATCAATTTAGGCTGCTCTGATTTATCAAATTCCATTTCAGGTTCTGACCCCACTTCTGGATACTGCACTTGTTGAATAATTCAGACAAATCGGCAGGCTTGAGGTAAGCTAATGAGGAGGGACAGGAGTCTTAAAAAGTAAACCCTGTGAGATAAAAGGTTTAGGGAAGAGAGGGCTTAGCCTGGAGAAAAGAGAACCAAGAGGGGATAGAATACAGGAAGTCCTTGCCATACACTAAATAACTAAATAACAGGTAGTCCTCGACTTATGACCACAACTGAGCCCAAAATTTCAGTTGCTAAGTGAGACAGTTGTTGAGTGTGTTTTGTCCCATTTTACGACCTTTCTTACCACAATTGTTAAGTGAATCACTGCAGTTGTTAAATTAGCAACATGGCTGTTAAGTGAATCTGGCTTCCCCATTGACTTTGCTGATCAGAAGGTCGCAAAAGGGGATCACGTGACCCTGGGGACACTGCAACCGTCATAAATATGAGTCAGTTGCCAAGCGTCTGAATTTTGAATCGTGTGACCATCAGGACGCTGCAGTGAACGTCAGTGTGAAAAACGGACATAAGTCACTTTTTTCAATGCCATTGTATCTTTGGTCACTAAACGAACTGCTGGAAGTTGAGGACTACCTGTAGCAGTTTTCAAATGTTTGAGAGGATGTTACAGAACAGGTCAAGCATAGCATAGGTGGTGGAGATGGCGGCCACAACCATGAATTTGACATCTTTATTTCACATGCATTGTAAGAGGAAGAGAGGTGGTGCGGTGGTTAGAATGCAGTATTGCAGGCTAACTCTTGCCCACAGCCAGGAGTTTGATCCTGATGGGCTCAAGGTTGACTCAGCCATCCATCCTTCCAAGGTGAGTAAAATGAGGACCCAGATCGTTGGGAACAACATGTTGACTCTGTAAACTGCTTAGAGCGGGCTGTAAAGAACTGTGAAGTGGTGTATAAGTCTAAGTGCTATTGCTATTGCTAACTCTGCCCACAGCCAGGAGTTCGATCCTGACAGGCTCAAGGTTGACTCAGCCATCCATCCATCCTTCCAAAGTGAGTAAAATGAGGACCCAGATTGTTGGGGGCAACATGTTGGCTTTGTATACAGCTCAGAGAGTGCTGTAAAGCACTATGGAGCAGTATATAAATCTAACTGCTATTGTGGGATGCGTGTAAAAATGCTCAGGGCTTTGAGCACCAATCAAGATTGCTAGCTTACTCTCCAGAACCCCCTTCCTGTGAAGGCGTTTGGAACCAAGACCTATTCTTTACTATCCTAAAAAGCAGGATATAGAACAATGGAGATTAGTTCCAAGTAGGGAGAAGAAATCTCTGAATTTGAGAGTGCTTGGACTGTGGAACCAATTCTCAAGTCTTCCGTATTACTGAATGTCTTCAAGCAGAGCTGGATTCACTCTTGGGGAGGATGCCTTAGTCTGGATTCTTTTGTGATCTGTTATGACTTGAATTCCTTTATGATTGCCAGTACGAGAAGTCTGGATTCTGTACTATTCGTCCTTTCTCTGTTCAGCTTCATTCGATGATGCAATTGTTAAGGAGACAAACTCCCCTATTTTTCCTGCATGCTGCACATTTTATGCACTTCTTATTCCTCCTCCTCCTCCATCTTTATTTTAGCAGAGAAAGAAGTCATAACTTTTCCTCCTTGGGCTGCTGCTCCATCTCCTTTTTTGTTGTTGTTGTTTTGGGGACTTTTCTGGCACTAAGATACTCAAACCCAGGTACAGAAAACTGCACGCATTTTTCCCAGGATAGCTATTTTATAGATCTGTACATACAGGAATATTATAATATTGGCAATTTTATCATCTGGAGGCTAGTCACATCTGAAACATTTTTTTAATGGCAGCCCTTTCGTGTTATTAATATAAAAACCATGGGTTAACACTCTTTGAGATGAAGGTGAAATTCAGTATACCTCCTTAGCAATTAGGTTTCACCAATGAATGTGTGAACCAAGCAAAAAAAACCTTGTCTTGCATGAAAATACAGGGGTGGGGGGTGGGGGGGAAGAGAGGAGAGAGAGCCTCTAGCAATCCTTTCTCCAATTAGCGTACTTCTGCATTAAAAGCAGAGGCAGGGGGTGAATTCTTGCTCCTCTCTTTAAATTATAGAGAAATAAATCTAAAGAAAAAAATCTCTTTCATGTGATTCTAAATATATCCTCACTTTCCTTTAAACTGGAATTAAAAGAAAATTGGCTGCATCTTTCTTTTCTTGCCTTTGTCTAATAAATACTTGGGTTATACTGGATGGAGAAGCAGAAACATAAAAACAACCACCTTATCTCACATATTTTTCTCTCCCTTTTTCCTCATCCTTTCTCTCCCACAAACATACACGGTAGAAACATTCCTACACTGCAGGCAACACTACCTAGCCATGGAAAACGAAGGTTACAGATCCTCTTAATCCATATGTATCCATTTGAATACAATTCTCTTGTTCTCTGTTCTGTATTTCATTTATACATATCTTGATATCCTCCACACCCTGCACTGGAGAGAGGGTGAATTGCATGTTTTACTATGCAGGCCACTATCATCATCACAGTGCTGTCGACTTTACTTTGCTGTAAAAATTCCCTGTCCATTTTACAGGGCTGCCTTCTTCTCTCCTCTTGCTTTCTGGTCAGCCCGGAAATAAATTCTCCAAACGTGATCAGGGATGTCACTTTATAGAGCGATTAGTGGCCAGGGATATGGGTTTGAAGGAAGTTGCTATTCAGTAAAGGAAGGTCAAGATGCCATGGGTGTACTCACACACTTGTCCAGAGTTAAGCTCTCCTCGAAGGCATCTTTTATCATTTTTAATGATTAAGGGGACATCCTGCTGAGTGGCCTGAGTGTTTTGCTGCTTGGGTCATAATCAATGTCTGAGTTCTGGGCACAAATTGTCTGTCTTGAAGCTTGATGGGAAAAGATGCTCTCTGTGCAGAACTCCTGAAATATATCCTGAATGTGCATTTAAAAATGGCAACAGCAGTTCACAGAAATGTGGCTCTTTATTTAGCTCTGTCTGCTAAATACATTTCCAAGTTCTGCAGCAGTCTGCATATTGTATTCATGTGACACTTTTACCTGTACTGGACTTAACAGAATAAAAAAAAAACAGCATTGGAAAGGATGTTGGAGGTCTTCTAGTCCAACCCCCTGTTCAAGTACTAGACCCTATACCATTTCAGACAAATGGTTGCCCAATCTCCTCTTAAAAACCTCCAGTGATGGAGCACCCACAACTTCTGAAGGCAAGCCGTTCCACTCGTTCATTGTTTTGTCAGGAAATTTCTCCTTATTTCTAGATTTCCTTGATTAGTTTCCATCTGTTACTGCTTGTCCTGCTTTCAGATACTTTGGAGAATAGGTTGACTCCCCCTCTTAGATATTGGAACACTGCTATCATGTCACCCCTAGTCCTTCTTTTCATTGAATTACACATACCCAATTCCTGCAACTGTTCTTCATATGTTTTAGCCTCCAGACCTCTAATCGTCTTTGTTGCTCTTCTCTGCACTCTTTCCAGAGTCTCAACACCTTTTTTATACTGTGGAGATCAAAACTGGATGCAATATTCCAAGTGCTGACTTACAAAATATATATTATAAAACGGCATTAACAATTCACATGATCTTGATTCTATCCATCTGTTAATACAGCCTAGGATTGCATTGGCTTTATTTGCTGGCTCATATTTAAATATATGACCACTAAGACTCCCAGATCCCTCTCGCACTAACCGTCATTGAGCCAGTTACCACCTACATTTGTTTTTTCTTGCTTAAGTGTAAAACCTTACTTCTCTCACCACTGAATCTCATTTTGTTAGATAGGGCCCAGTGTTCAAGTCTGTCAAGAGAGTGGATAACCATTTGTCCTGCTCGAGTAGGGGGTTGGACTAGAAGACCTCTGAGGTCCCTTCCAACTCTATTAGTCTATCTTCTATGTTCTAAGATCCGTCTATTTCTTACTCTCTTCTGGAATGTTGGCTATTCCCATCAGCTTGGTGTCCACAAATTTGATAGTTTCTCTTCTATCCTCTTGTCTAAATAGTTTATGAAGGTACTGACTTAGATATAAACCCACACTAACAAAAATTATTACTATTAACAGAGCTAAGCATGGTTAAATTAACACGGTTTAATGAATCCAATTTTTTGAATTTGGTTAACCAACGTACCATAACACGCTGCATCCCTAGGGATGGGATAGGATATGTTGGAGCCTGAGGTAGCTGGGGCACCAGGCTTTTATTGTTTTTTTTTTGCTTTTTTTGCTGTATGTGAATGTTAAGAGTCCTCTTCCTTAAGATGGGCAGCCATATAAAGATTTTTAAAATAAACAACAAACAACACGTGTCAGTTTAACTAACATGGGAGGCTAAAATGTGGAATTGATATTTGTGGCTCTGAGTTATTCTGGGAGAAAGCATAACAGTCACATGCTGACTGGGGAATTCTGGGAATTGAAGTCCATATGTCTTAAATTGGCATAACTGAGAAATACTGAGATAAACCATAACTGATGGAATGTGGTCCCTCTGCTTGGAAAGAACAGCACTACCCTGCAAAGATGGCCTTTCCTGCCTCAACAGAATAAGTTTCTACTCCTCATGGTTCTGACTAAAGGACTAATTTAAGTCACTGACTAATGTCGCTGAGTGGTGATTTTCTAGGGAAGGTCCATAACTGAATATTTTGGCCAGGGCAGGGATTTTCCCCAAATTAGCTAGGAGAGGTGCAGCCAGAATAAAAAATAAATTTAATTTACTGTGCTTTTCTGTCAGGTAAATTTAAGATCTGTACTTGAAACCTAAGATTAGAAAAGTGGGGGGAAATCTAATTTTCCTACATTTCCATGTTCTCAGCAAATCTACGATAATTATCCATTTGGAGGTTAAATAGTTTGTGGGAGGACTTTCTTTTCTTCAGGGGAAATACTGGACTGTATTAACATATTATTTATTTATTTTTTGTTTATTTATTTTCTATACTGCCTTTATTCTTTTTATACATAACTCAAGACCATGAACATACTTAATACTCCTTCCTCTTCCTATTTTCCCAACAATTCTGTGAGGTGGGTTGGGCTGAGGGAGAGATAGTCTCCTGGGGATTAACCCAGTTAGCTTTCTAGCCTGATGTCTTCACCATTGACCCAACATTTAATTTAAAAATATGTGGAAGGGAATGGAATGGAATGGAATGGAATAGAATAGAATAGAATAGAATAGAAGTTATTATTGCTCTGTATGTACTTAATACTTTTATCTTGCTTATATTAAAAATAACAGTGGCAGTTTCTTAAAGGAGGCTTTTGCACACACCCAAGGGTGCCAGGCACCCAGCTATGCACCACTTTTCCACTTTTGACTGGCAGCTCACCAGAGAAAGTTCACGCAAAATTTAGTGTTTTGTACTTTGGCTACCGTCACTGGGAAGAATCCATAGCTGCCTCAACCTACATAGCTAGGCAAGGGTGTTCGTTTGCACAATCCAGGTGACAACATGTGACAGGGCAAGAAGACAGAGGTGGGGCTGTCTGCGGGAAGGGGTCCAAAAGTCAAGAAAATGGCGTTGTGGCGTATGTTAAAAAGGGGCAGGGTTATGATCACCTGGTTGTTGTAGCCTCCATCTTGACTTTTTGGAAAGCCCCCTTTCAGAGACCCCCATTAATCAAGAAAGGGTCTCAGAGGCAGGGGGGGCGTTTATTATTAACATCTAGCCCCAATGCATATTTTGCCCCAGGACAAAGAGCAAGCTCCCATGGAAAAGTAGTAGGGAGCCTGCTTTTTGGATACTTTCCTGCAGGTGGCACCCTGGATCTATTAAAGCGGTGCTTCTTCAACCTTGGGAACTTTAAGATGTGTGGACTTCAACTCCCAGAATTCCCCAGACAGTACTGTATGGGAGTTGAAGTCCACACATCTCAAAGTTCCCAGGGTTGAGAAATACAGTATTGTATTAAAAGAGAGGGAGAAAGCTTCCGCAATCCCTACATTTGAACTTTCCCTCTGTAATTTCTGATTGTTCTTAATCCTGCATGACTGCACTGATGGGTCCTTGTTCCTCTTCCTTTTGAACTCCATTGGCCCTTGTTTCTTATGACCTGTTCCTGCCTTCCTTCCCAGCAGCCTTTCAAGATCCCCTTTGCAAAAACTCATTAGCTAGAGAAATATTTTGGCAGAATTTCAGTTTCACCACCGATCAGCTGGTGAGTAAGAATCTAAGTAAACTTCTGCTGAGTTAGGTTAGCCTTTTCCTGCCTTTTCTATTCACAATTAGCTGCTTAGATGCTAGTGGGAAGGTCCACAAGAGAAGCTTTAAGGACTATCAGTAGCGAATGGTCATCTTTACGAGTTGTTGGCAACCATAGTCCAAAATTGCAAGCAGAATCAGGTGGGAAAGACTCCGCCAGTCACTGGCTGCGTTTACATAATGCACTAAGCCATGGTTTTTAATCATAGTTCAATTAATAATCATTGTTTAAATTAAAGTACAGCACAGCACCATATACCCTGCTGGTGTCAGCCCTTCAAGGCAGTCCTCCCGGGCTCCGTTTTTGCTGGCAGGGGCACCACGGGCTGGTCTTTCGCTTTTCTCTGTCAGAGGGCTAGCAAAACAAACTAAAAACAAAACAAAAAGAGAAATGTTTCCCCTTTTGCATTTGAGCATCCAAGAAGGGACAGGAAAGGAGAAAGGGAAAGAGGAAAGACACAGAAAAAGAAGGAAAAGTGGGAAGAGAGCAAGGAAGGAAAAAGAAGCCTAGGTGGCGCAGTGGTTAGAGTGTTGAACTGCAGGCCACTTCTGCTGATTCAATCTAGCGGTTCAAA
>JANHFL010004079.1:9538-26437 GCA_032468155.1 Oxyrhabdium leporinum | reverse complement strand
ATAGATAGATAGATAGATAGATAGATAGATAGATAGATAGATAGATAGATAGATAGATAGATAGATAGATAATTTAGTTACTGAATTAACTCATTCTTTAGATTCACATACCATACCGAATCACAAATTAACTAAACATGCTAAGTTGGCATAGCAAATCATCCTTGTTCCCCATCAAAGGTTAGTAGTACTAACCTCAGTTATCATATTGTACAGGAATGTCCAACATTGGCAACTTTAAAACTTCAACTCCCAGAATTCCCCAGCCACTAATTCCTTGAATAACCAATTCCTTGTGGTGAAAGCTGAATGGCTGGAACTCATCTTCTCTCTCAAGAAAGCCTCATTTATATACAGTAGGTGTCTCCAAACCTGGCACCTTTAAGCTTTGTGAACCTCTCTACATGGAGCTGATCCCTGGTGCCCAAAAGGTTGGAGGCCACTGGATTAGATTATATAGATTCAACCTAGAAGTAAGCTGATGTTTTTTTTTTCTGACAGTGAGAACAATTAATCACAGCAATATCTTGTCTCCTGAAGTTCTGGGTGCTCCATCAGTGAAAGTTTTCAAAAATAGACTGGACAACCATTTGACTAAGATAGTATAAGGCTCCTGCACAGGACTTGGGACTATCTAACATTTGGTGATAGAATTCAAGAATACTAGTGATATCACTTTAGTGATCAATGTTACAAACTCTTTCTTTTACTATTGATTACATCTTCTCAAGGATTAATTGGCCTAAATATTCAGACCCAAAGTTCTTCTACATATGGTGCCAATGAGATTGGTAGCTGTCTGACAACAGCAGAGACGTCAGGCCTATAGGTCAAGCATAATTCTGAGTCCTGGGATTAGACTCCTGGTTCAGATGTAGCCATAATATGTGGCATGTTAGCTTCAAGCCTCCAAATTGTATTAAGGGCGCATTTTGGGGTACCAGACAAAGTCCTAAGGAAATTTGATTGAATGGCTTCATAACCCGTTAAAATGTTAAGTTTGTACATGGACCAAGTTGTGTCCCATATAATAGTTGGACAAATGTTTTAGCCAATGGTTTGATTGATGCTGGAATGTAATTTGTTGCCTATAAAATTTAGTTATTGCTACAGCATTATTTTGGGCAGTAGAATAATTTACTTGGGCTATTAATTACCTAGTGGCTTGAAATACTGCGCCCAAGTATTTAAAACATTTGCCTTGCTTTAATTCGTGAGAATCCATTGTCCACACCCCGACACCTGCCTTGCTGGCCCATTTCTTCTGCAGGCGGCAAGGCTTTCCTGAGGGCCTCTGCAGCCAAAAACAAAACTCCAGATCGATCCGGAGCTCTATTATCGGCTGCAGAGGCCTTCAGGAAAGCCTTGCCAGAAGAAGTTCCTGAAGGCCTCTGACAACGAAAAGGAGGCCGGGGGTTGGGGGGGTGACGTGCACAGGTGAGGTGAGTCAGTGGATAACATCCCCTGAAAATAAGACCTGGTGCCTTTTTTGAGGGCAAAAAAAATATATCTTATTTTCAGGGAAACCCAGTAGCTACCAAAAGCATTGAAAGGCATCCACCTGTACATCAAATAGACTCCTGTTTGCACATTAACCAACTACTGATGAAAATCTACCTACTCCACCACTGCAAAATGTGTGAATGCATCATCACCATGATTGAAAAGCTTTGTGTGTGAGTACAAGTATGCCATTAGGTCAGATGGGGCTTGCTTTTCAAGGAGTATTAAATCCAGCAATGCAAACCCCTCCCCTCCCCCTGTTTAACATTTCTTAACATTCCTGTCGTGTGGTTTATTTAGGTACAATGCACCGGATTGTCCTCTATCAGCACTTGGAGATTCAGCTTGTAGAGGTTAATGGAGAGGAAGCGAAGCGCTAAAACCCCAAAATATCAAATTAGGGTGAGGGAGGGGGGCAGCATTTTAACAGAACACAGAACAAAATTTGAAAGCAGCCCAGCCATCCCATCATTTTGATTTTCTGCAAAGGTTTCTGCAGGAGATCTTCACTCTGTGGTTTGAAAGTCTATATATGATTTGCACATAAGTGTGTTGGTATTATGGAGGGCTTTGAAGACCTGGGGGTTTGTTTTGGTTGTTGACAGCTTTGTGCAACTTTTGTTCTTTGTTGTTACCATTACATTATTCTATTGTTCCATGTGTTTTGATCTATAAACCGCCCAGAATCACCGATTCTGTTGGGCAGTGTAAAATTTTTATATATAAGCAAATACATTTGGAACCCTAGAGAGTCCTGTAATTTTTCTCTTTCTGCATAGGCCAGTTCTGTGCAATATTTCTTACAGTCTTTCAAAATTTATTTCGCCACAGATTTTGAGCTGTGTCCGGTTCACACAGCCTGTACTGATGACTGGCTTCCTTCAGCTAACATTCCAGACTGGGGAGAAATGTTTGACATTTTGCTTTCAACTTTTGAAAATTAAACACTTTTTTTTTTACCCTGGCATGATGTCACTGCTGTGTAATTCCTTGGTTTGTGTTATCCTGTCATGTAGTTTACTTAGAGGGTGTTACTTTAATGGTTTTAAATGTGATGGTATTTTATGGGTTTGTTTTTTCACAGGGTGAATGGCTTTGGAAAACATAACAGAAAGTGACATTTGTGTGCACGAGCGTGTGAGAAGGAGAGCGAAAAGGAGGGAGAGAAAACGAATTTATTCTTCTGGTCTGTCTATGGGTGCGCAAAGCTATCTGCAAAATAGGAAAATAAAATGAAAACAGCAAACTTTTTGAAAAGAGTAGCATCAAATTCAGAATTTACTAAACACCTAAAGGAAACTATTTAAATAGGCAAGCTCTCTGTACTGGGGCCATGACAGTGGACCTCTGGGCCTGCAAAAGATGAAAAGTTAAGCTTTGCCATCTCTGCATGATCACAGCCAATAGCTAGAGATGGGGGAAAACATTTCACTGCCTGAGGAGCTGCCAACTGGAATAGCCCATGCAAGACTCGATCCAAGTCCGATTTGGTTTAAGGCAGTTTCTTATGTTCTTCAATAAATTATACCGAAATAATTTCTGAATACAGGCCCTGGGTGGGTTGGCAATTAATTAGCATATTTATTGGATTTCTATATTGCTCTCTAGCAAGCGCTTAAGACTGGCCTGCGGGGAGCTTGCTCCTAAGCCGAGAAAACCAGGAGAAAGAGACAGCCAGGATGGGGTGGCGCAGTGCTTAAGGTGTTGGAATAGGAGCACAGAGAGGCCAGATTCAAGTCTACTTGTTAATTCTTTTTTAAAACAACCATGAAGAATGTTAACCAAGCAGTAGCATATCTTGGGAATCTGCTGTCTTCATCTCATCTGATTAAATTAATGGCTTGAACTATTTTTTCCCCCTTCCTTCTAGCTGGGCAAGATGGGTGTTGGCGCTTTCAGACAATGGGCTCAAGGACAAACAGCCTTCCCTAGCTCTAGTCTGAAAAACTCATGGCTCCTTAATTTCACTTTTCAAAAGGAGACCTTTTTTGGGGGGGGGGGGACACAATGCTTCTCATCAATGGTTCTATGAGCCATGGAAGCATCACTCTTTTGAGGAGACACTGAGTGACAACTTGCTTCTAGTTTCACCCCTCCCTGCCTACCAGCAAGATCTCTGGGCTCAAATGCCCATGTTTTTATTACCATCTTTGCCCCAGACGGATGTGACGGTCCCCCAAGGAGCTGGCTGTGCTTCAGACGCAACAGACTAGACAACTGAGGCCAAGGACAAAACTGGCCATGATCCACCTGAGTACATTTTGGGTAGCAAAGGCTACGTCCAGGTAAGATCTGCTCCATCATCCAGAGAAACAGCTGCTGTGACACTAAAGTTGAGCTTGGCTGCTCCTCATATCCGTGCTTGGTGGGTTATCTAAATTAAGCAACAACCAGGACCATCACTTCCTTGGAATGGTATAGGGCAGGGGTGCCAAACTCGCATCGTCACAGTGTTGTCACATGACGTATCAGGACTTCCCCTCCCCCTTCGCTAAACTGGGTGTGGGTGTGGCCAGCATGTGACACATCCGGCCCTTGGGCCACGAGTTTGACAGCCCTGGTATAGGGCCTCCTGCTTGAGCAGGGGATTGGACTAGAAGACCTCCGAAGTCCCTTCATACTCTGTTATTCTGTTATTCAGGTTCTGGACAGGTAAGGGATGGGGCAAGCTGACATTAGGAGGCAAGGTTGGTCAGATTCTTATGCTCAGAGATAAATTCCTGAAAGGTGTGTGTATTTTTGTGTGGTAGAGTTGTGTCTCTTCCCACTCAGTTCTTTGAGTGCTGGGATTGGAGCACTGGTTTCTGCTTAGTCCTTTTGGAATAGTTTTGAAGTCTTCCCTCTACTTTAGGAACAGTCTTTTCTACAGACTTGAGAATACGTGGCTCTCCAAAGTTGCCAAACTACAAGTCCCAGCAACCCTAGCCACCAAGTAAAAAAGACAAGGGGTGCTGTTTTTCTACCAGTATTACTTTATTTACTGGTAGTTTGATTAACACTGATATTATTTGTTTTATTTTTATGTACTTTCTAGAGTACTTTTGTCTAGACGGCAGGGGATAGATATCTTTTGAATGGACAGGGACATACTCAGCATTTTGGGAAGGGCTAACAGACACAATAGGTAGACTGATGAGGCCAAGTGTATCAGGCAGAACATTGAACGTTACAGACCCTTCACCGACTGGGTTGTTTTTCTTCCCAATCGTTACCAGTCCCACATTCCTGCCATTGTAATGGGTAACAAAACTTTTAATTCTGTTCTTATATGATAAGAAGGAAAATGCCATTTTAACAAGAGTAGAACGGAAAATGACTCAAGCGTTCTTCATTCAAGGTCTGGAGACAAGCTGAAAGCAACACTAGAGAGATGCGTGCCAAGTCATGCTTTTGCAGTGATTGGGTATAACTGAGAATGGTCCTAAGCCAGTGTGCATCAAGTTATTCCTAAATTAGGGTGCCTTGGCTTATTGAAAACCCAACTTTTGCTGTTCCAGGAGATGCTGCCCTATCTTCCCCAGACAAGAATTTAACCCAGTCCTGTTTAGTGTTCCCTTTTATGAAAAGCATTCTATTTCCTACTCTTGATCTCCTGACCTCTGACAAAGCATGTGAGACAGATGCTGGAAAAAGAGGTGGAGTAGAGTCCATGAATCCAGGAGAGACTTAGGTGGAACTTTGGAGATGTTCCTTGGTCTCTGAGTCAGCATGAAAGCCAGCCAAGAAGATGAACTGGAAGGGACAGGTGATATAACTTTCCTGACAACATGAGAGCAAAGAATGATGGCCTAAACAAGGTCCTAACCCATAAGGGTCATGGCTGCTCAGATACTGCACTTCTAACTCTTCTGGAGATGCTTTGGTTAAGGAAGGAAAGGTGAGAATGGATAGACTGACATTGGAAGGACCCGAAATCAAATCCTCAGTCAGCCGTGTTAGTCCTTAGACAACTTTAGGCCAATCATTACATGACAAGGTAAATGATCACACAGGATTGTTCTAAGGGTAAAATAGAAGAGGGGATCTAATCCTGTATAATGTCTTGATTTTTTTTTTTAAAGAGGAACAAAATTAATCAATTTCCTGACATAACCACATATTCTTGTCCAAGGACATAACACCTCTTCTCTTCCTGGTTCAGTCTTAGCAACAGTCCTGAGATCACAGAGGTTAGATAATAGGCCAAGTGAAACCCCCAGACTTCTGCTGAATCAACACACAAAAATCCCCATCAAATGAATTTGCCTCATTCCCAAAACACTGCACAAACCTTTTCATGCAGACTGTGAGGTTTGTTTTAGTAAACAAATCAATAAAAAGTTCTTTTATGGCAGGGATGATTGTTTTATTGTGATGACATCTGGCTAAATGCCATCAGAAGTCATTGCTTTTGAGTCCAGAGTTTCAACACAGTGGTCAGGGCCAAGAATATCTATAGCCTTGCCTTGACTCCTAGGTTCAGTCACGTCTTGCGCAGGTGAAGGTTTTCTTTGAAGTGATAGCATCAAGGCTGTAGAGATATGACCTGATTATTCCAAGGACAGCAGGGAGGCAAAGCTCTGGTATCACCCCATCCAAGAATGCCTTATGATGATTAGCTTTGTCTGATTCCATCCTAGCTGAGATTCATCCTCCAAAGCACCTGAAAGTAGAACAAGAAACCAAGGATGGAAACTAATCAAGGAGAGAACCAACCTAGAAGTAAGGAGAGATTCCCTGACAGTGAGAACAATTAATTGGTGGAACGGCTTGCCTTCAGAAGTTGTGGTTACTCTATCACTGGAGGTTTTAAGAAGAGATTGGACAGCCATTTGTCTGAAATAATAGGCGGTCTCCTGCTAGAGCAGGGGGTTGGACTAAAAGTCCTCCAAGATTCCTTCCAAATCTGTTATTCTGTTATCCATTCATACGCGGCCATTTTCACGCTTTGCGCAGATTCAGCCAATAAAAAAATATCTAGCTTGTATGTGGTTTCACCAGCGGTGGGATTCAGCCAGTTTGGACCGGTTCAGGCGAACTGGTATCTGATCAATCAGCTGGCCGGCTACTAGCTCTGAGGATCAGCTGGAACCGCCTGCCAGCTTTTCTCTCCTTTATCCTCTCAGCTGATTTGCGTGGCAGAACAGATTGCTGTACCTCAGCTGTAACTACTGTGTTACTACATAGAAGGTAAGTTGGTTGTTTTGAAGCTGAGCACGCATGCGCGATCACCGAACTGGTTGTGAAACTGGTTGAAACCCACCACTGGGTTCCACCCAGGGAAATGGTCTGTGTTTCTAAAAGGGAATGCTATTCAGGCTCACATCATGATGATATAAGAGCGGTGAAACATCAATATTTCTCCATTCTTATTGCATCTGAAGAATGTTGCCTGGCAGCCCTGTTCAGAGTTACCCGGTCTCTTTTGAACAAAAGGGACTCTGAGATCCATCTTTAGGGTCATTCTGAGGCATTTTCAAGGCATCTGGCAGATAAAATCACTCAGATCTCTTCTCAAACATAGTGCAGATCCTTCTGAGATGTCCAGTGATCTGGGAACAGCTTGATCCTGTTGACCCTGAGGAACTGAGGACTGTAATCACAGCCACCTGTGAATTAGAGTTGTGTCCCTTAGTCAAGACTGCTCAGCAACGGTTAATTCATCATTGAAAAAGAAGGTGTCCCATGAAGGAAGTGCTAGTGGATTCTCTTCTCAAGAGGACAGCACTGGATCCCACCATTCTGGATAACTTTCTTCCAGTCTCCCACCGCCCCTTTTTAGGGAAGGTGGTGAAAAAAGGAGGTCACATTGTAGCTCCGGAGGATCCTGGATAATATAGATTATATGGTCCCCTTCCAGACAGGTTTCAAGCTTGGATATGGGATGGAAACAGCATTGGTTGTGCTTTTGGACCATCTCTGATGGGAGCAGTATGGTGGTGGTGGGGGGAAGGATCCATCTTGGTTCTTCTTAATCTCTCAGCAATGTTTAATACTGTGGTATCCTTTTGGCTTGGCTCTAGTATGTGAGAATGGGTGACACAGTTTTAAACTGATTCACTTCCTTCCTCCAGGACTGATCCCAATTGATGTTGATAGGGAGTGAGAGGTATAGCCCATGGCCCCTGTTTTGTGAGTTCCCACAAGGCTTGGTAGTTTTTCATCTCCTTTTTCACATCTGCATGAAGCTGCTGGGCGAGGTCATCTGACACTACAGGGTGAGGTACCACCAGTATGCAGATAATACCCATAGGTACATCTCCATCCTAGATGAAGCAAGCAGTGTTGTGGGGGCCTGGTTGGGGGACAACACAACAGGCTTCAGCTGAACCCCGGTAAGATGGAGGTTTGTAGTGGGGGGGGGAGTGTTTTACCATGTTTAATCTTGGCTGGCCCAGACAGACCTGGTGTGTAAAGTGGTGGCCCTCCTGAATTCATGCCTTGTGTTCAAGGAGCAGGTAGCAGTCACTGTCAGGGGACCCTTTGCTCAACTTCAGGTGGTAGACCAGTTATACCCTTCCTAGGTTGAGAAACTCTCCTTTCAGTCACTCCTGCCCTGGTCATCTCCTGGATGGACTACTGCAATGTGCTCCACATGGGGATACATTTGAAGAGTATCTGGAAGCTGCAACTGGTGCAGAATACAGTGGAGCAAGCAGTTTTGAGTGGTGCATGTAACACCTTTGGTACATGAGCTGTATTGGGTGCCAGTTTGCTTTCAGATCCAATCAAGTGGTTGGCTATCACCTTTAAAGCCTTTCATGGCATGGGACCAAGATACCTGAAGAACCATCTTGTCCCAATTACATCAACCCATCCCATCCAGTCAAGCAGGGAGAACATGCTGCATATCCCATCAGTCAAAGAATTTGAACTGGCAGAATCTAGGAGAAGGGTCTTCTCAGCTGCTGCCCCCACCCTTTGGAACCTCTTACCTCCCAAAGGTAAGGTGAGCCCCCCCACTCTTCTGGTTTTCCAGAAGGTCCTAACAGTATGATGCAGACCTGGGGATGGCTGATGGTTTGAGGACCTTCCCACTGCCTTGCCAACCTTTAAGCCTTCTGAAATTTTTAACTTCAATTTTTATTTTTACTTTAAGTTTTAACTTGTTCTTAATTCTGTTTTTAATCTATGCTTTGATTCGTGTGTTTTTATTATTTTGTATACTGCCCAGAGTCACTTAGGTGAGGTGGGAAGTGTGGACATTTAATAAATAAAAATTAAAAGGCTATTGGTCCTCCAAGCTTTCTATGGATTTTTTTTGGGTGACTGTCAGAGCAAGTTTAAATTTTATTAACCTATGTACATTCAATGTTTCTCTTATTGGCGGAAACTTTCAAAGCCGTGGTTTTACTCAGCCGATCCCCTTTGGAAGAAAGAGCACAAGATCTCGAACCTATTTCCTGATTTACTAATTTTATTGTCTGCTTAATTATCTTCCCGCTCCAAATAAATCTTCTTTTATAAATAATATAAACTAACAACAATATCATATTGATATAAACAAGAATAAGTTAAAATAAATAAGACAACCAGATAAAAATGTCAGAACAATGAAACACGTTGGGTTTCCTCAGGGGTGCTTAGAGGAAAGAGTGACAATCAGCTTCCTCTCTCCCCAAAGCACATCAAAAAGCCCACAGATTTATTTCCTATGAACATTATTACTTAATATTTTGGTTGATAAAGTGCGTGTTCCTTACAAATCCAGAAGGACACCTGAAATTATCTGTATCCCCTCCTACGTGACCTACTTGTGATAAAAAAAAAGACATAGAAAGAAGCATTTTTTGGGGCATTCAGTTATGGCATGTGGTGGAGGAATTCTGTATTACAGAACAAAAAAAGATGCAACTAGGGAAAAAAAAGAACATAAACATAAATCCAGTGGGGAATTTTAAATCATAATTCTGAGCTTGGGCCGAGGACTTCTTCACGGCAGCTCCCTGTATTTGCACAATCATTTTGTTAAAAAAAAAATCCTCCAGGTCCATTCTCCAGATTCAGAACCTGAAGATGCACTTTCCATTTCTATCATTCACTGAGAAATGATGACAAATGACACTGGAATATCATTGTGCGATCTCTGATTGTCCTTGCAGGGCGATCCCTGATAGACTGAGATGAATGGCTGGGAGGAAGATGATCTATTTTTCATAAAAATGGTGCTAAAGGAGCAGCTGATTTGGGCCTTAGTGATTGCTGTATAAGAATGAAAAACGTTTGCAGAGAGGATAGCAAGAACACTTAGACTTATATTCCACTTCACAGTGCTTTACAGCCCTCTCTAAGCGGTTTACAGAGTCAGCATATTGCCCCCAACAATCTGGATCCTCAGGATGTGGATAAGACACATATTCTTCTGAGAAAATGTCCACTTTCACACCAAAAAGGGCTCAAGTCGATATGAGTGCATTAAAAAAAAATCCCATTACTTTTGCACTCTTTGATTGAAGCAAACGGACTGCCTCGTCCCCAAGAGTCCCCCTCCCCAACTTCACGCACAGTGACACCGTGTAACAATCATGTCGTCAAAGAGTTGGGTGGCTACTTTCCCGTCATTGCCATAATGCATAAGCACCATTGGCTCATAGGCGGCGGGAACACAACATGGTGCCGGAGTCTCCCCAGAAAGGCTGTGCAACCTGGCCTTGATCTGGGCATGCATGCTGGCTGGTTTGTAGTTGTGTGGGCAGGAACCCTCGCAGAACTTCATAGAGTAGCTTCGCGGGGCCACCACCCAGTCCGACCACCCAATGGCCTCGAAGGAGACCTTGAGGGACCTCAAGCAGCACTTCCCATCACCCTTCCTGCATTCTTCCTCATCAAGCTGTCTGGCCTTCCTTCCTGCCTTTCGAGTGTCGGCCTCTATCATCAGGGACGGCATCCCTGTCCCTTCTTCTGTGATGCTAGCAGCCAGCCACGCAGCTTTGTCTGACCTAAACTCCAGGCCCAGATTCAGCTTGGGCTCCAAGCTTCCTACCCATTGTTCTACAACACCCTTCAGACTGAGGCTTGGTGAAGTCCTTGAAATCTCTTGGGAAGCGAGCAGCTCAGGGGTTACTTTCTCCCTTTTGGACAGTCGGTAGAGATTCACACGGACTGGCCATGTTACATTGGACAGAGCGTTGCTGGGAGAATCTAGCCATTCTTTGAAGAGAGTCAATTCAGCCCGGAGAACGTTTAGGTTGCGATGAAGGGCTGCTGTCCTGGAGAATTCCAGATGCATATGTGTGGCAGTCTGAAGATTTCCAGATGTGGACTTATTCGTGTGCACAACTGTACAGAGAGGAAAACAGATAGGTTATCTTTAGTTGCTAAGTTACCGTCAGTAAACCCAGCCGTATGGTTCATATAGAAGTGCTTTTCAACGTTGACAGCTTCAAGATGTGTGGACTTCAACTCCCAGTATTCCCCAGCCTGTGGGAGCTGAAGTCTACTTATCTTAAAGTTGCCAAGGTTGAGAAACATTACCGTATAGTAAAACTTCCACCTCAATCACCACTTCATATGGCCCTTTTCTGAAATGGATAGGCAACCACTTTTGGGCTTAGAGTTACTTGGTCTTTGAATTATTTTCTGGCTGCTGCACCATCAAGGCGACTTTCAATTTGATTTTAGTAAAGTTAAGTGTAATGTATTATATTAAAACAATGAAACTAATTAAATGCGCTATATTTATTTATTACGCTACAGTCTGTCAACCCTTTCATTATATGCTTGTGTAAATTAGTAACCATCCTTTTGGCGGGAAAACAAAAACATGGCAGTTTGATAGCGGAAACTGCAGCCAAAGTTTGTGGGGCTGCATGCAGCCCGAGAGATACAGGATCAGCACCCTACCCTATAATTAATCCATTTTGTTGCCTCAGACTCCTTAAAGGAATGCTTGGAAATCAAGAGCAGTGAGAGTGAAAACTTTTTTTCAGAGATTTCCCCAGGTTTCCTTCATATTATTTCTAACAAAAATACCGAAATTATGTATTTGCATAATAGTAATATAGTACTATTTTTAATGAAGAAAACAGATCTAAAGGAGACAGAAAAGGAAAGCCAGTTTGCTGTAGTGGTTAAGTTGCTGGTCTAGAAATCAGGAGACTCTGAGTTCTAATCCTGCCATAGGCATGAAAGCTGGCTAGGTGACTTTGGGGCAATCACCAGGAGACTGTGAGTTCTAGTCCCGCCTTAGGCATCAAAGCCAGCTTTGTGACTTTGGGCCCGTCACTCTTTCTCAGCCCAACCCACCTCACAGGGTTGTTGTGAGGAAAATAGAAAGAGAAAGGAGTATTGTGTGTGTTCGCTGTCTAGAGTTATTTATAAAAATAATGAAGGTGGGATTAAAATATAGATTTATTTGTTTAATGGGTAAGCAAACAGAAAGCTTTATTAAGGATAAAATGGCCAAGGATTCAAAATATAAAATACAATAGATCAACTATAGATTGACACAAAGAATAAGTATTTATTTATTTAAATTTATATGCCGCCCATCTCACTATGCCAAGTGGCCTCTTCACTAATCTTTTGAATTCTTGGAGAATGCTAATAAATGGGAAGGGAATATCAAGCAAAGTTCATGAGTGATCCTCAGAAGCTTTTGAAAAACACTCTTAGCAAAAGTTGGGAGTATATTTAATAATCACAGGAGAAATGGAGCTTAGGAGCAAGTCCAAACTTCATATGCTATAATGCAGTGAAGTAAATGACCAGGGATTGTACTGAATAAGTCCATAAAAATAGAAGCTCAGAGTGCAGTAGCTGTTCAGGAGTCGTTGTTTGGTTCACACAGTACCTGAACTATGGAATTTGCTACTGCCAGATACACTAGAACATAGAATGATAGGGCTGGAAAGGACCTCAGAGATGATCTAGTCCAACCCCCTGCTCAAGACTTTATACCATTCTGGTCAAATGGTTGTTCAGTCTATTTTTGAAAACTTCCAACTAAATTAAACTTTAAAAAAAAGAAGAGTTAGACTAATTTGCGGAAAATACAAATGATCAACAATTATGGATAGGCATAATATCAGCAGTAGGATCATTCCTTATACAAGGAAGCATAAAAAGAGCATTATTATATTATTATATTTCTGCCTTAAGCATCCCAAAGACAACTTGTTGGCCGCTGCAGGAACAAAATGCTAGACCAGAGGAGTCTTTGCTCAGATCCAGGATAAATTCTTGATAATAGATCATGTTGGTTAGCTCACAAGTCACCTTAAACTTTGAAGACACTTTTTCCAGATTAAGCCACCATCTGAGTTGAATTGTAAATGGCAACTGTTTGATGCACATATTCTGCCAGGAGATTTGTCCAGCAAAAACATTTTTATTTATTCAGATAATGAATACATTGTTAGGTTATTTTATCTTGTACTAAATCAATGCTTACAATTGCTGCGTTTTTATCATTATTGATTTTGTTGGCTTTATGGTGATAGGCAGGATAGATAAATAAATGGATAGAGGGACAGAGGAGGAGAGAGAGAGAGACAGACAGACAGACAGACAGACTTTATGACCAGTTGGACACAAGAATAACAAGATCCAGGCATAAGGTAGTATGTCTTTTTATTGTCTATATTTTGGCTTTGTTTGCAAAGCTACCTGCATGGTTTCTGTTGGATAAAAAACTGTTAATAAATAAAATCCGCAAGAGGAACAAGAATCATTGTTAGGCAAACATATTGTATTGTGATATCAATATAACCTGAGCCAGGGCAACTCAGAATGCCTATCTTTGAAGCTATCTGCCCCTTCCGAGGTGAGATTTGCACCCACAATTTTGGTCTTCCCAAAAGGCTGGAAGTCATGGATCTGCCAACTGGCCTGGAGCCTCAGTGGGGGCGTTACATTTTGGAGGTGGCTAATGGATTAGATAAGACCCCACCTTCTCCTTGTGTGCATTTTGTTCCCTTCCTCTCCATCTAGGTCAATTTTATTTTTTTTAAATTTAAATTTAATGTCTCTATTGTTTTAATATTTTATATGGGAATTTTTTTTTTACTGAGGGATATTGAGCCTTTGGCAAGATGGGCAGCATCTATGTTTGGTTAAATAAAATAAAATAAAACATTGGGACAAGATTAGAGTCACAGGCTCGAAAAGCCATACGGGGGCAACTCCATGTTCAGTGTAGGAACCCATAATTAAGCATTTCATACCTATAGTAGATGACCATGTAATCTTTGCTTCAACATATCCAGTAAAGGATGTCTACCACCTCACAGAGTATATGGTTCATTGGTCGAATTAAATTTTTCCTACATGCAGTTGAAATCTGCCTTCTTATACCTTAAATCTATGCCCTGCACTCTGGTCTGAACAACAACAAAAGACCACACAAAAGTAATTCAGAGAAGTGTTCAACATGTCTTCATTCATAAAATATAGATGCCTGCGCCCATTTCACCTGTCCTGGCTTCTCTCCTCTGTCTTCTTTTCCTTTGCACAGCTTTAATTTTGACATTTTCTGAAAATCAACATTAAGGCAACCTTTGAGCCTGTGGCGTGTATACACAAGATACATGCACGCAGCCCTTACAAGTTCCCTACTAGCTACTTTCTAAGAACAAATCTACCTGCTCAAGGAAATCTCTGCATTGCAGCAGAAGCCGAGGCAATTCACTGGATGCTACAGAAAAGGGGAAAGGCATACGAGACATGCCCCCTCCTCCCAATTCATGGAAGACCCTCTGAAAAAGACGAACACTTACATTCAGGCCTCAAAAGAGTGGTGGATGGTGGAAGCTTCGTTCGATTTGCTTGAAGCTGTGCTAGCAATTCCTGGTAGTGCAATTGTGTCCTCTGGATCTCTTCTCGATCCAGGAGGCCACGGATGTTTGGAGGCATCTCCAAGCCCAACCTCACGAGGATGCTTTGCTTAACAGCCTCTATCTGGAGCTGGACGTCATGACCCCTGTGTGGCCATGGATCCACCCTAGAAACGAAAAGCAGAAGCACCGTTCCCAGACTGGGGATGAGACTCCTGTAGTAGCATAAGAAAAAGGTTGGCATTGTGCCTATTGCGATGACCGCGTCTTGGGGCAATTTCCCTAATTCCATTGACCGAGAAAGGTGCTTTCGCTATCGTTACTATCACCTGTGCTAAGAATGAATGAACTTGAACTTGACCAGACCTCTCTTTATAAAGATGAACTTCGACTGACTCACATCGTCACTCTTACCCTGGCGTCAAAGCAGTAAACACGACTGCGAAGAGGAATCCAGGCCGTTCCCTTAGAGACTGGGGGGGGAGGGAGGCAAAAAATTCTCCTCCAGGGAAAATTTGACAGTGGCAAACCCTGGGGAATTTACAGTATGGGTTTCCCACTTCACCTTCTCTTCTGTAGTCATGGAGACAAACACATACAACGGCTGTCAGGTGGCTCTGTGATTTTTGGTTGTTTTTTTTTCTTCTCTCCAAACAATCGAGCTGCATCATTGTCCAACGTCTCTGGGTGAATTTAGAAATGTCCACACAGGTCCACATAAGCAAGAGTCCTCGCTTGGGGTTGTGCATCGGCAGCATAGTAACCCATTTGTTGGAGAATACTCAGTGTGAAAAAAATCACAGTTGCTTGGCAGCGGGGAAGAGAGGGAAACCGACCCTCTGCTCATGCAAATTGAACTGCGTGCCCATGTGCCGGTCAGCCCCTCATGTGGCCCAGTTCCAAACAGGCCATGGCCAAGTAGTGGGCTACGGCCCAGGGGTTGGAGATCCCTGGACCAGGGGTGGGCTTCAAAACCTCAGCAACGGGTTTGCTGCCCGGTTGCTGGGTGGGCATGGCCATGGTGGGAGTGGACTAGCCATGGTGAGGAGGGCGTTTTCGCCTTCCCCAAGGCCCAGAGACTTTCCTGGAGCCTCTGGGAATGCGAATATGGCCTCCCCCTGGGCTCCAGATGCTCTAGGGAAGCTGGAAATGACTCGTTTCCAGCCTCCCCGAACTTCTGGGAGACCCGATTTTCACCCTCCCCAGGGTCCAGAGGCTTTCCTGGAGCCTTTGGGAGTGTGAAATGGTCTTCCCCCCCCCCGGGCTCCAGATGCTCCGTTCTTCTCCCTCCCCGATCCTTCGTGCGTACCCTGCACTTACCTACATCCACAGCAGACCACGTAGAGACTCCTGGGAGGGGCGGGAGGGGCAGGGCACAGTGGGCGGGGCCAGCCAGGAGTGGGAATTGGGGGGTCGGCAATCCCCGCAGAATCATCACTTAGGGTACGCCTGAAGACCCATGAACTCCCAGCAGCCCACCCCTGGGTATATAGACTTGAATATCATTTTAGAAGCAGACTGGAAAGTAGACGAGCCAGATTGCAGCTGACTACTCCAATTCTTCCATTGCATTATACTGCTTCTTGTAACAGGAAGCCACATTTATTGCATAAAATAATGTTCTAGTCTCAGTCTCAGACATTAGCCAAATCAATCCTAGCTCAGCAAAACAGCTAACATGAAGAAAGAAGTCATACATTTTGCATCCCTGGCCTAATAAAATGTTTGCTAATTGAATTAAGTTCAGCTACTTTTCATGGCGTCTGAAAGGGCATAGTCCCCTTGCCTTGGCTCTGAGGCATTCTGCTTGCTGCTTGCTGAGGAGCTTGGAGCTTCCATCTCAGATCCAATCCTATGCAAACACTTTTATACCATATGGAAGAGGAACCTGAGGAAGATAAGTTACCTGTCTGGCTCCAATTGGCCCATTGCTTCCCATCTGGCCTCTAGGCTCTGTGCCTATCTGTGAGAAGAAGGAAAGCTAACAGGCATCACCCCTAGGGGCCCAGCATGAACCCTTCTAAGGCAGACACATAGCTGTGGCTTCTGTTAATTGTGGTGGCAATGCTCTTCAGTGCAAACCTGTGCAATGCACAGGGAAATGATAAAGGGAAGAGGACACAGCACCTTGCAAGCCAATCAGTCAGCAGAGAAGGAGAAGAATCCCCTTGCCTTTCCTCCTTGCTTTCCTTTCTCTGACACCCACACAGCTAGTAACAGACACCCTGGATTATTGTGAGGGCAGTGATATTAAGGCAGCATCCATTCTTCCTGTGTTGAGAATGGGAATTAAACCTACCTTGTGAATGCATGAACAAGCCTTTATTTTTATGGAAAAGTATGATTTGCTGGAATCTCTGGAAATGCAGAATTACTTGCATCTCTTAAGTGCAATATTGGGCACAGCTTTTCCAGGTACAAGGCTTAACCTCCACTGGATGAAGATGATGTCTGCATAAGATAATTTGGTGCAGACAACAGCAAACATGGCAAGTTGTAAGATAAAGTCCAGCCCAGCAGTCAGATCAGGGGTGGGTTTCAAAAATTTCAGCAACGGGTTCGCTGCCCGGGTGCTGGGTGAGCATGGCCATGGTGGGCGTTGCCTAGTTGGCCTCCTGCACCAGGGCGGGGGGGGGGCGTGTTT
>JANHFL010004078.1:92156-111796 GCA_032468155.1 Oxyrhabdium leporinum | reverse complement strand
AGGGATCCAAGTTTAGCAAAAGGTGCTAACTGTGTCTCTCTATTTTATTTTATTCTTTTAGTCTGCTATGTTAATAATGTTCAGGTCCCATGGAATTAATTTTGAAGTGGTGAAACTTAAACAACTTTTGCTGCAAGCAAATTCTGTTGCTAAGAGCAGCCTGTTTGGTGCTATAGAAATGGAAGTATTAGAAGGGGGAAATAATAGAAGTAGTGTCTTGCTGCCCAAAGATACTTGTGAATTTTCAAACGGTGCTAATTTTCTTAAGCAAAAAAAGAAACCAGGATGACAAAAAATAATAATTCAATTGTTGCAAGGGATCAAGGTCTGAAAAATTTCTGTTATTCTCTTGTAAAGCAGGTGGATTCCTTTTTGGCTTGCCTTTTTTCCCATCCATCCAGGTCTTCTCCATCACCATCCCTCTTTCTTCTCCCCCCCCTTCTTTTTTTACCCTGCCAGCAAATTCTTGTGCTGAGTCTTCTTGCTTTTTAATGGTCTTCACTCATTGCTAAAAAAAACACAACCTTTTCCTTTCTTCTACCTCTTCTTTGCTCTCAATCTCTGTTACCTTAACTCTTCTTTTTTTCCCCCTGTGGGTTCAAGTTCAAGCAAATTCATTCTTTTCTGTAACAAGAGGCAGATGTTCTAGGGAGTATGACCGACCGAAGATTCTGTACCTATTTTGTATATGTATAATAATTTGAGATGTTTTTAATTATTTTGACTGCTGAAATAAAGCATGTGAAATGATCCAAATATACCAGTTGTTCTTCAGACTTTTCTGTCATGCAAGGCCAGGAAATGGCTGGGGTCCTGGCTGATGGGAGGGATCGGGACCATAGTTTATATACATTTTGGGAATGTCCACACTTGCAAGCATAACAGCCTTTAAATAAGGCTATCAGATCCTTCAAATAGTCACCCAGATATTTTTCAGCTCAAATCTGGTAGACTTACCATTGAAGACATATGCCAACCCTGCTTTCTTAGTAGGAATCATGAGGCTAGATTTGTAAGGATGCTGATAAATTTTCATTAGAGGTCCTTCCTTTCTATGTATCTCAGTAGAAGAAGCCACAACAATTTTTAAAAAAAGATTATTCTCTAAGAATATATAACAGAAAAGGAGTCCAAAAAGGCTTAGTAGTTTTTCTTTATCATTATACCTTTCCTATTGTTTCTCACTTTGCTTGCTCTGTCCTATTTCTCCTTATATGCCAACTATTCTTTCCCTCTGCTATTCCCCTATAGTGACATCTAGAATGTTTCTCTCACCCTACAGCACCACAACGGAGCTTGCCTTTTTTTAAAAAAACTGGCCGAACTCCTGTCCCTTCTAACACCATTAAAAATCATAAATATTAAACAAAAATGGCTCCTTCGTGGATTTCTCTTGGCTCCTTACCCCAAATAAAAATTCACTTACTATGTGGGCATCTCTCCACTTCTCGGGGCCTAGCAAGGTATTGGAAATGAACAGTTCATTTCTCCCCTTCTGTATGCTGTGGAAGGTATTTTTCACCAACATTTCATTTCAGCTTTGTAATTTTCTGCCTCCCTGGACTTTCTCTTATTTTATCATAAAGTCCTCCACCACCACCATCACGTCTCTCTCTCTCTCCCTCTCCCGCTCTCTGTCTCTCTCTCTCCCTCTCCCTCTCCCTTTCTTATTCACTCTTTCTCTTTTTAAATCACAAAAGCTGAAAGGTTTGTTGGGGAAGGGGAACCCCAAATAGATAACATATTATTTTATTATAACCACAGAAAAGTAAAGTGATGGGACAAAGGACCAATGGATGCAAGATTAGGAGAAATATAGTAGTAGACATACCAAAATGCTCGGATGGTACTCACATGATCCTGAAAATAAATCCAAGAACTGATACTTTTCTTCCCTGAATCCTGCCATATGGAATTTGTAGTCAGTGTTTGCAGATTCCACAGCCTCCTTTCTTTTTCTCCAGCAACATGAGATAGATATCCTTGTTTCAACACAAACTTGTGTAGCTTCATCTGTTCTTTTTCATGTTCTTTAGGATATTCATCCCATCCTCACCTCTCTCTCCATTTGTGTCCCCTACTTATGATTTACTTATGATGTTCTTTTCCCTTCTAACAAGTTCTGCTATAGCTCTTTTGGCTTCTCTGAGAACTTTGCAAATGGAGCTGAGCTTTCCTTCTTCTTGCTTACCTGATATTCTGAGCATGAAAAAAAACAAAACCTTCCCCCATCCAATGGGGCATCCTCTTTCCCCCACCTGCTCAGAAAGTTGAACAAAGTTCAATAGCCCTCATTCAGAAGCTAGCAAGGGGTGGGCTTCTTTGTATGAAAGGCTGCTTTATAAACAGAAGCTGGAGACATCACGCATAGCAAATATTTTGTCCTACCAAAAGAAGCCGGATAGAAAAATGCACAGTTGGCTCATGAATATTGAGCTTATAACACATACCACGCACAATGAATACAGAGGGTTCTGCATTTAGATCAAGGCTCAAATGCAAGGCATAAAACAACTGTTTCAATAACTTCTGCCTCTGATGCTGCCAACATCTGTCTTTCTTCAAGGCTTCTCAGTCTTTTGTTCAAGCCATTCCATAGTGATATATCTAGCAAAACTTCAACTTGTCCCTTCTGTTGCCATTTGATCTCTCATCCTGCTGTTGTCACACTTTTATTATTCTGGGTCTTTTTTTTTTCAATTTCTCAGTAGTGGACCCTTTATTCCTTCTAGCATTCAAGATGAATCTGACTAAATTTATTTATTTATTTAGCGTATGACAAATACATCTCCAGTTCACCCAGCCATTCAAGGACAGGGTGTAAGCTCTTGATGGACCTTTGGACACAATGTGGTGGATATTTTGTTGAAGACCACCACAGTCACACTGAGGGGTAGAAACAAGATCCTACTTAAACAATGAGTCCTGGCAGACCCCATGTTGGGTACGGATCCTGTTCACAGTTTACCAATGCTGGTGAGGAAGGTCAAAACCTGACACCTTTTGTGTAGGGTCAAATATGTAACTGCCTGTATCTGGATGTTCAGCAGCCCATTTGACTTTCCACTGTGAGTTGATGTCAAAGTTGTTGAGCGAGTGCCAGAGAAGGCTTCCTGGATTTAAGACAGCCAATTGATAGATGAGGAAAATCAGCATGTACAGGAAGAAGTGGGTTTCTCATAATTTTGTTGCACTCCTTCACTAAGACTTCCAGCCTTCATAGAGCTGGTTGTGCAATGTGGCTCAAGATGGGGAGCCAGCAAGTAGGAGTAGATTCTATGCAACCATTTATGATCCTCGTTGTATTGTTTAGTCTAGCATCGATCTTGCTAGTGTGGCAGCTATTAAGCCAAACAGAGGCACAGTATTCAGTTGTGGAGTAGACCAACCCTAGTGCTGATATTCTGAGAGTAGAGGCTGAGGCTCCCCAACTTGATCCTCTTAGTTTCTGGAGTAAGTTGTTCCTGGTATTTTAGTGGATTTTAGCGGTCATGTTCTTTAGGTATTTCTTAAAGGAGAGAGTCTGATCCAAAGTTACTCTGAGGTATTTGGGGTGAGGATCATAAGGGAGTAAGTTGTTATTCAGGTAAGCCTTCGGGGTGGCATTGGTGAGTTTGTTGTTGAGATGGAAACAGGTGGTCAATGTTTTGCTGACTCTGTGTATGAGTCTCCAGTCAGCAAAGAATTTTCCCAGGGACTTCAGGTCCTCAGAAAGGAGGTAGTTCAATGCTTCCAAGTTTTTATCTTGCACTGCTAGGGCCAGATCATCTGCATATCCAATTTTACATCCCCTTGTAGCTGGAATATCTGAGATATAAAGATTGAACAGTGCGGGTGCCAGTACAGAACCCTGTGGAAGGCCGTTGTTAAGTCTTCTTGACTTGCTAACATTGTCCCCCATAACTGTGGAAGATGTGACCTCTAACAGAAAAGAAACTGGTGAGGTATACCTAATCCCTCACTCATTCTATTGCTGACTGCCCGAAATTATCTTTTATCTAAGCAATGGGGTATTTATCCAAACGAAGCATTGGGTTGCACTCAGCTAACTTTTTTGTAATTATTGTATTCTAAACCTGACAATGAGACTTATGTATGCCCCTTAGGTATCTTTAATTAATCTTTAATTAATAATTATGCTAGAGATCAAAGTTTTGCTTTTGTGAGCACCAGGTTCTCTATGAGAATGTTAGAGCTCTAGATACCATCTTCCTTGGATCTTCTATAGAACTACTTTATATTGAGATTATAAGAAGAACCTGATGAGATCAAAGGCTCGTCATGACATACGTGACTCTGGGGAATGTTCAGATCATCCCAAAACCTTGCAAGCTGTGCTGATCAATTCAAATATTGCTGTTGACTCTTCTGGGTTATATGCTTCATGAATATTTTTAGAGGTCTTCCTTCGTGGCTCTTGACTAAGATCAGTAAGATTGGTATGTCTTAGAAAATATATTTTTTCATTAATGATCTCTTCCCTTCTGAGACCCATGTGGTTGGCTCTTTCTGGGGCTCCTTTTAAAAGAGGTTTTTAAAATATATTTGCTGTCTCAAGGTTTTCAATTTCCATGACATTATATTCTATTTCCACAATTTAGCTGGAGTATCAAGTCTTTTTATGACTGATAGGAATTTTTGCCATTTTCTATCACAAGGGTCTTGAAAAGCAGTGAACAATATATTAAAAAATACTGTTTATTTCCTCTGTGTCTGTTCGTAGCAATATTAGAAGTAAGGCATCAGAAACAAAAGGCTACTTTCTTACTTTCTACTTTATCCAATTAGGATATTGATTTTCAACTATTTTAGCTGATGGACCCTGAATTCATATATCATGTTCTATGTCATCCTGTTGTATTTTACACTGGTACATAAAATTGCAGCTATGAATCAAATTACAGGATAAAATGGGACCCGTAAGGACTGTTTATTATCATAAAATATTTTCTTGCAATTTTACATTGAACAGAGGTGGTTGTGAATAAATCTATATCTTTCAAAATTGCTTAATTATTATATATCTATATATACATGCTTGCATGGTTTTTATTCCCAATTCTCATGTGCTATGAAATAAAGCAAATGGAAGTTTAATGGCATTTATTTTTCCCCCCCTCTACAGCAGTAGTAACTTGGACTTGATATTTAAACAGATTTTTTTTATATTAAGCAAATCAACAGACAAGGATGGTCTCATCCCTTCCTCAACTGGAACTACAACTTGTAATTTATTTATTTATTAAATTTTTAACCTGCCTTCATTAGTTTATAAGCAACTCAAGGCAATGAACACACATAATACTCCTTGCTCTTATTTTCCCAACAGCAATCTATCCATTGTTGCAGATTTTGTTTATAAATGCATAATTTGTTTTATGCAGTCTCCGACTGCATAAAATCCCAACTTGCACAATGAAGACATTGAAAATTGTATAAGTATTTTGATTGATTCAGATTGCAATCTGAGGTTATTTTTGCTTCACCTTTTCCAAAATTAATTCTAAGGGCATTATTTTCAAGCTGCAATTGTACATATATCTACTAAATTCCTCTGATTCCTTGAAACTAAACTGGATTGATTTAATTTTGCTTCAATAAAGTGATTTCTCAACCAGTCATAGTTATGAATGGATATATTTGGAAACAGTTCTGAGTTTTCATTTTCATAGCATGTTCATTTTGCAGTATGAATCATTATCGCTTGTTGCAGCAACACTGGGGAACTTGTCAATAGTGCCTTCCTTTATATTCACAGTCCAAATCCTTAACACCTCTCTGAAAGCATTCACTTTGTCTGAAAAAGGTAATATATTTTCAGTTTTGCATCCATGCTAGAATTGATTAAAGATATTCATCAAGATAACTTTGTAGACCAAGCATTTTCCATCAGTAATTACACAAAATATTTTATTGGTTAAAAATAAAGAAGGTAAATATCTCATTTTTCAGTTTATTAGTATATTTTCATATCAATCAATTTCCTCTATTCTCTTTGTGGAAAAGATGTATGTGATTTGTTCCAATTTCTTCACAAAGTTTGGTAAATCAGCACAGTAGCAGTAGCACAGACTTATACACTGCTCCACAGTGCTTTACTCTGCTCACAGTGCTCTTACTGGTTTGCAGAATCAGCATATTGCCCCCAACAATCTGAGTCCTCATTTTACTGACCTCAGAAGGATGGAAGACTGAGCAGGTCAGAATCGAACTCCTGACAATGGGCCAAGTTAGTCTGCAATGCTGCATTCTAACCACTGCACCATCAGGGCTTTAGTGAGCTATATTTAAAGTAGTTTACCTTCTTCACAACATGTCACATGATTTTCAAGTCATGGATGATTGTTTATGCAATCAGCTTCCTGATGAAGAAAGCAATAATATTATTTGCGCTAAAGGTATAAACCTTTTTATTGATCCAGACATTAAAGGAGCGCCTTCTGTATGCATTCCTGCAGGGAATTTCCAGGGCACATCAACTATTTCTTAGTCAAGATGAGTCTCGGAACAAATAGTTGTTCCTCAACTATTTACAAAATAAAAACTAATACTTTACAACAATCACTACGGCAGCTGAAAGCATGTGATTGAGCTTTAATTCTCTGTTGATCTTCCACTTGAATTGCATACATTTTATTTTTTGTACTGAGGTACATTTTTTTCCCATATCAGCTGATATATCATGAGTTCATCTGCTAATGATACTGTCCAAGAGAGGATTTTTTAAAATAAAAAAAATTCTACTTCACTCCCAAATATTGACTTTACTAAAGTACAACAAACAAGAAGAATCAGTGTCTCTGTAATCGTATGAGGTACTATCGCTATCATATCTGCTATTTTAAAAAACCCTGATATCTTGAGTTTTAACAGAAAGAGTACATTTCAAGCTACATTGTTTTCTAGAATTTAAAAATCTCACAAAGTGGATCAGGGTTTGCCATCAAAATGATTGTAAATTATAGAGATATTTCTCTTAGTTTGCTAAGTACCGTTGCTTCATTAGTGAATTTATCAACACATAAGAATAGGATTAAATTCATCCCTCTAATGAGTGAATCCCATTGCTAGGTAGTTTTGGGTTTTTTTTCAGTTTTTGTAATCATCTTAATTTTCATTTGTAGTGGGGCATTTTTCATTTTATTTCTTTTCTTTTTGCTTCATCCCCTACATCATCATAATTTTTCTTCTTACTGATAAAATGTTTTTTATGATTTTTAGGTCAAGTCACAGTGTACTTTTCCAGCTGCTTTCTCTGGTATCCAGTGGGAGGATATTGGACTTTTCATTGACCAATCATACTTCCAAATGAAATAACGATCTGTGCTTTGGCTTACAAGAATGCATCATTATTCACAAGCAAAATTACATTTTTGCTGTAATGGTGAGGGAGTGAGAAAATTGTGATGCTCCTAGGTGATCTCTGTGGCATTTTGGATGTCTAGCAGCCTGGCTGAGAATCACTGATTTAGGACATCTTTCCTGAATGTGATTCTCAATAGATTTGTTGGACCTCAATTTCCATGATTCCCAGCCAATCAGATGATCAGCCAGAATGGGGCTAATTAAACTAATTGAGCCGTTATTTCTATTTTCCACTTTCAGAGTGATTTTTACATTTGGGGAACAGTTCAGGGAAAATTAATGTTGGTTTTCAGAAAAGCAGAGCATGGATTAATATGATTATTTCATTGAAGGCATAATGCAAACAGCAAATGCAAGATTGTTTTTCTTCTCTGATTTGATGGCACGTGATCAATCAATCAGAAACACATAGAATAGCCTGTTTTATAAGAATCAATCAAATGGATATACTGAGATACAATATTATGTTCAGATGTGATCTGGACCTCTGCATATGGATCTTCAAAATCCATCTGGAAACACATCTCCAATATGAACCTGCATCATACTTATTTAATTGTTAAATGTGCATCAACAATTTAAATAGATTATTGAAAACACAGTGGTATGCAAAATGCAAAATGTGTAAGTATAAACTGCATAGATTTGCTAAAGCTTTTAGAAAACATTAATTTCATATTGGTCTCATAAAAATTGAGTTGTATGCTGCATTGATCTAAAAAGTAATTAAAGAAACTAATTCATTGACTTGCATTTATTTATTTATTTTTGAATATCAAATTTATATAATTGTCCATCTCATTAGTATGGCTCTGGGTGGCTTACAATAAAAATATTATTATGCTTTTCAGTAAAATGTTGTTACATATGATTCCTGCCAGCTAAAGAAAATCTTTTTCTAGGTTTAAGTATAAATTAAACATGATAGGGATATAAGAAATCAGGTTCTAGTCTGAGTCAGATCAGCCACAATAAAGTCAGACAAATTGAGTTATTATTTCACAATACTTTCTTCTACTAAGTGTTTTACTTATATTTTAGCTATTTCCTCAGTTTTCCTCACTTTCTATTCACTGTTTCTTTTATAGCATGGCAGAATGTAATACCAGCATGCTATTTCATACCGAACAAATTGGATGCCATGAGGCCTAAATTAATCTTTTTTTAATCTCTTCTGAAACATTGGATTCTATTTCCATTGCCTCACAAATATGAGCTGATCCATCAGGGACCCTGTAGTAGAAAATGTTGTATGATCCATCATGATCCACCAAGAAACGTTATGATCCACCAAGCCTAAAATGTAGTTCATGTAGCCACTTGATATCAAGGTTGGAAAAGAAATCTTCCACCAATTCTTCTGGGACCCAGTTTGCATTTTCAATGGGCTTTACATTGGCCATATGCATTCATGAAGCCCCATCACCATGTTCAACTATCTCCAATGAGTACTCTAATGCCCCAGAAAACAGACTCCCTGTGCAAAGTATGTTTCCAGAAGTTCTGTACAAATCCTGCCATTTTGGCAAAAGGGAAGAGCTTATCTGTAAGAAATCATTGAACTAGCTTTCATTGGTGCAATTAATGTGACAAAATATGCATGTTTAAGGATTACGGATGGTTATGAACATGTTGAAGTTCTGTGATCTTACACATCATATTATTGGAAATTTTCAAAGGATTAGAATACTACTTTTTTTACTTTTTGTAGCTGTACTTGAGAAAAGATAAGAGGTATGCTTAATTCTTCTTTAGACAAGAGACCATAGCTATGCAAGATCATTAATTGTAAGTACAGGTAATCCTCAATTTATAATGGTCACTTAACAACTGTTCAAAGTTATGATGAATTTCTCCAGAGCTACTTATAACCTGTTTTCAGAGTTATGATGGCTGCACAGGCATCTCTGCAGACATATGATTGCCTTTTACCTTTATGGTCATTTGCAGTGTCCCACAATCAAGTGACCATGATTTGTAACATTTTTGATGGCTTCTAGTGTTTATTTCCAGTAAGACCACTGGAGTGGGGGTCGGAGCGGGGGAGGAGAATGGATTTTCTTAATGACCACTGCGTTCACTTAACAACCAGTGTAAAAAAATCCTGTTGTAACATTGAATCCAGTCATGTGATACCTCAACTTACTATCACATTGACTTATGACTGTAATAGAAGGTGTATAAAAGAAATCTAATTGGTGGTAATAACAAGCACTAAATTTGAATTTCAACATCAGATTAAGCTCAATCCCTTTACCCACCAGCCCATTTCCTGTATCCAATTTCTGGCCCATGGACTGGAGAAGATATCTTCTCAGCCAGGACCAGCTGTTCCTAGTCTAGTACTATCTGGATGTATTAGCATCACAACCCCCCAGAGACAGCTGGCTGGAGCTGGTAGCCAAGAGTTAGTGTTATCCGCTATTACACAGATTAGTAGAGACAAAAATTTACAACCAGTTCTTTTAGAGAACTCTGTTGGTAAAAAGCAGAAATAAAGCAGAGTTATAACAATTAGATAGGTTTTCCTGGGGAAAAAGAGGGAGGGGAGAATTATCTTTAAGGCTTTTACAGCAAAATGAGGTATCTGCCCTAGATATTAGTATTAATTAAACCAAGCAGTTCTGCAGCTGCTGAAAGCATCTCTGGGAAATTAATTAAAATTTCACTTTAGATAAGTTTTTACACAGAAGGCTAAGTGGAAATATATATATATATACATGCAAATCTGGTATATCTGGATTATTTGCAAATTAAGGTCAGGTTGCATAACACATTTTCTCCTTTAGTCCAGCGTGTCAGTAGAAAATCCCAAATTAGGGTCAGCATATATTCAACTATAATGGCCTTGGCAGTTGCTGGCACGCTGAAAAATCATTGTAAGGGACATTTGCTGACAGAAATGACCCTTCTTGAAGCAATGAGGCAGGCACATGATCCAAAGGAAGTGTTGCTATGCCCTGGAACCTGGAAAAGCCTTCAAAGTGGCTGAGCCAAGCCTTTGGGAGAATGCCACCACTTCCAGAGGGGGAGAAGCTTCACTTTGATCATGTCTCCTGTAGATCTGAAGAAAGTTGACTGTGACAGACATGAAGGAATTTTGCCTAGGCAATATGGGCTGAAGCATTTTTTAAAAGTTGCTTAAAGCAGATAGTGGCTCAGGCAGACACCTCCAAAACTCATTGAACCATAAGAACGAGAAGGAGATACAGCACAATCAGACTTACAAGGTTCTGTTATTATAGCCTATTAATACGCTATAATAATATAATCTCAACAAAGGTAGTTGCAGCCTTGCTGTGACATTGATTTCCTAATCGGGCCTATCTAGCAGGACTGGCACTTGTCTTCCAGTTTATATTGCGTAAACAATTTCTGTCAACTGATCTGTGTAGCAGGCCACAGGTAGTCCTCATTTAGTGACTGCCTCATTTAGCAACAACTTTGCAATTACAGTGGTGATGAAAAGGTAATTTTGCAACCAATCCTGATGTTCACAAACTTCATAAGTCTGTAAAGAAAAGCTGAAGTAAGATCCTAAACACTTAGTATCTGCTTCATACTGATTGAGCTGGTGGTCCCAATTATGGTCTTTAAAGAAGGACTACTTATACTTGAGTACAGAAACTGAGGGTTGTTTCTAGACAAACATCCATTACAGAATTGCCATGGCTCAGTTATTCACTTTCTTAATGAGCTATAATCCATGACATCATTCTTGGTAATCCTGTCATCTTCCCATGAAGTCTGTCAACTTTTTTTAAGTACAAAAAAAATAATAATCAATTGATAAGGCAAGATTGCAGGTGAAACATGTTCAAGGTGTGGGTTGGAAAATTTGGATTGAGTGCAGATGACAAATGTGCATGCAGAATTCTCCTACCTTTCCTTATTGTTCATCAGGCGTTTTCTTTTGCACAGTCATTTGTTTGCCTACAATTCATTCTTCCCATAAAGAGCATAATCCTTTTTAATAGAAAGTTTGGCTTAAGTATTTGAATTAAACATGATCTGATTTGGACTCTCTAAAGTAATACTATTTAATTGTTGCTTTTAACCCAGAATGTTATAAGGCATATTCTAACACTGTTGACCTGAACATGAATTGGGACCAACAATGGCAATATGTCATCATTCAATAAGAAATTATTTATATATTATGTTTATCTGAAATATTAGTATATCCTCTTTTAGCTATCTAGATGCCTAAAATAGCCAGCAATATTACAAATCAGCATCCACAAAAGAGACCAAAGCATTCATGAAAGAGACCTAAAACAAGATGGATTGACGATCTTATCAAGTATTGCAGGCCCAATTGGCAAAAGAAAGCTCTGGAGTGTATTGGTTGGAAACATGTGGAGGCCTTCATCCTGCAGTGACTAGACAATGGCTAAGATGATGATGATGATGATGATGATGATGATGATGATGATGATGATGATGATGATGATGATGATGATGATGATGATGATGGTGATCTTTATTCATTAAACAAGAAACTCAGTCAACTGAACATTTAAAAATGTATCACAAATATAATTGACTGGCGCTAATGGTTGATATCGGTTGCTGCCAGCATCCTAGGGATCAACCAAGTACCTTCTTAAGATGTATGATGTTCTGAGTAGCACAGTTTTTTCCACTAGTTTTTTCCACTAGTGTTATTGCAGGAAGCTGCAATTTCTTGATGTATTTTATAAAATTCTTGGACATGGTACCAAGTGCCCCGAAGACAATGGGTAGCACTGTAACATGTTTCATCCATAATCACGTGGTTTCGATAGCAGGGTCACAATATCTCATGATTTTTTTCCAGTTCTTTTTCTTCGACTCTGATGTCTCCTGGTACCGCAATATCAATAAATTATACACTTTGGTTCTGCCGGGCTGTGTTCCAAATGGTGATCCATCTGTATTCGAAAGTCCCACAAGATCTTCATCTTCTCATTTTCGATAACTTTTTCCACTTGATGTTCCCATGACTTTTTGGATACAATGACCAGTGGATTAATTTAGCAACTCAGTCGTGTCTAGTTTTGTAATCAGTTTGTGCAATTTTGCTGCATTCACATATTAAATGTGAAACAATTTCGACTTTGTTGTTGCAAAGTTGTCAGTTTGGATTGTCAGTGAATTTTTGTATCTTTGCTTTCATGGCATTAGTGTGTAGTGCTTGTTCTTGAGCAGCAAGTATTAAACCTTCTGTTTCTTTCTTGATGGTTCCTCTCTTAAGCCATGCCCATGTAAAGTTGTCATCACATTTTCCTTCAATGTTTTTCAAGTCCTGTCCATGCATAGCTTTGGTTTTCCATCTATTTAATCTGTCATCCAGCTGTTTTTCCTTATATTCTGCCTTTGTTACTGTTTTTTTAAATAATGGTCTCCATTTTCACAGCCTGCAGTAATTTTTCTGTACTTTGGTTCACACAATCATTCAAATTTCATTTTTCTTCTTCTACAGTTTGATGGATTTGCAATAGGCCTCTGCCCCTGATGTCACTTCATGGATGTAAAGCATGATACATATTCAAAAGTTTGCACGTTTTCTGGTCCAAGTTTTCCAGTTCAGCCAAAGTCAAGTTGATGATTCCAACTGAGTAGCGTATCACTGGAACTGCCCATGTACTAATGGCTTTAATTATGTTTCCAACATTCAGCTTTGATTTTAATATTTTGCGGACCCTCCTGATGTATTCCTTTTGTGTTGACTCTTCGACTTTTCCATTCAAGATATTATCTGCCTCCAATATGCCTAGGTATTTGTAACTGTCATCCGTTGCGAATGCTTTCACTATGCTTCCATTTCCAGTTCTATTCCTTCTATTTTTATCACTTTTCCTTGCTGCATGGATAATATAGATAATATAACCAAAGTTCATTTTGATATCGCTGCTGAACAGTTGAACTGTGTTGAGTATTGATTTAAGTCCAGTTGGGCTTTTCGCATACATTTTTAAGTCATCCATGTATAGTAGACGGTTTATCTTGCCATGTCTCTTGGTTGAGATTTGGTATCCCAGTTTTGTGTTTCGTAGGATTATTGTCAGTGGAATTAATGCAATGTTGAACAGTAGTGGTGAAAGTCGCCTTGGAAAATTCCTCTTCTGATGTTGACTTCACCAATGTTCTCCCCATTTGCTGTTAGAATTGTTTTCCATTTTTGCATGTTTGCTTTCAAAAATGTACAAATATTTTTGCTGACTCCAAAGTTTTCCAGACAGGCATTAATCCAGCTGTAGGGTAATGAGTCAAATACCTTCTTGTAATTGATCCACACCATATTCAATTTATTATTATTATTACTATTATTACTATTGTTATTACTATTACTATTATTATTGTTGTTGTTGTTGTTGCTGCTGCTGCTGCTGCTGCTGTTGCTGTTGCTATTGTTGTTGTTATACTATTAATAATATTTGTATTGTTATCTGTGCATTCTCTTGATTCTTGGAAGCCTTGATCCTGTGTTTCGTTTTTAACCCTTGAAGTAGCTATGTACATATCTTAAATAAAATAAATAAAATAAAGAGCTGGTACGCTTTATTTGGTTTGGTGGATCACACTATATACTATTATACAGAAGGTTTACAGACTAGAATTTGCATTTTAATTACACACTTAGCTTTCAAAGGCAGGAACTATGTATTACCTTTATATAACACAAGCTACTTAATGATAAGTGCTGAACAAACAAAGAACAAGACATGTCCTTTTCTAAAGAGATTAGAACCTTTTACTGTGAAATGGCACATCCTTTTCATTTCAAAGGAAGCTCAATATTTAGGGGATGGATTGAATTTAGCCCCTTTCTGTTCTGAAAATAAGTAAGCCTATTTTCTTAAACGTAAAGAAAAGCTATGCCCATTGTTTAAAACATCCTGTGTAGTCATGTCTGTCTTAATACTTTGGAGGACAGAAGACTGAAGAAAGCTAATCTAATACAAAGTAATATTTGTGCTTTTTAAACAGTTATGGGCCAAAAAATGTCATTTGTCTAATTATAATAATGATCCTTTACACATTGGCCTTGTTCATTTCATATAAGCCGCTCCCCCACTTTATTGGAAATGCCCAATGAAACTTATTTAAGGTCTTCATTCTTAATTGTACACACACACATCCTCTAAAAGTAATGCATAGATTAGGAATCTGGTAGTAGGTTTCTTTGTCAGTTGTTTTAGAACAGCAAAGGAAAACTGTCTATATGTAGTAGTGACTTAGCTTAAATGTATAGATGAAGAACACCAAAGCCAATATTTATAGGTTTCACACTGTTGGGAATTATTAATAATGTTTTGGGAGATATTTGCATGGGTCTGCTGGCCTTTCTTTTTTTTAGAAGCCCTGAAATGCAATCATACAGATATAGGTTTATACCTGAGTATAAGCTTATTATTCCATAATTTTGTATCTGGCTTCATCTTTCTAAAATACTTTCCTGAGCCATAGCCTATCTCTCTCTCCAAGGTCTGAGCTTGGGCTATGAGTTCCCTCTTAAGAATTGAACCAGTGTGAGATCTTTTCTGAATTTATACACACACACACACACACACACACGTATGTATGTATGTATGTATATATATGTATGTATGTATGTATGTATGTATATATATAAATTCAGAAAAGATTTCACACTGGAGATATATATATATATATATGTACATACACAATTTAATGAAATTTAAAACATACTCTTAAAAAAAAATCTTAGGGACTAGTTATGCAAATTAGTCTTTAACATGGCAATCCCCCCCTCTTTTTTCATCCATTGATCTTCAGCTTCTTTGAAGATTACTTTTTCTAAGAAACACAAATTATAAATATTAAATACAAATACAAATATAAAAGAGCAATTGCATTGGGGCATTTTAAAAGTTTTCTTTAATTCATTGATTTATATCTTCTAAATATATATTTTAAAAAATAACAGTATGCATGTTATTGATCAAGTGTGTAAAAATGCTATGACTATTTGTTTCTAAATATATTTTTGTTGCCTGAGCACACAAAGAAAAAAAACTTCATTCTTGCTCAATAATATAACAGCCATCACTTTTAACAGTGACATTTTCTTTCTGCTGAAAATCATATGCCTCCAACTAAATTATTTTTGTTTTATATACAGTGCTATGGACTTTAGACCTTTCTTTCACCTTTATTACCTAACAGACTATTTTATTTAACAAACAAAAAGAGAAACACAGCATCAGTCATCAGACTTTCAGCGCAGTCCAGCTTTAACAATGATGCTTGCCTGCTATTTTGATGACTCCTATTTTGGTGAAAATATAGAAGTCTAACTTTTTTATATGCTATGAAATACCTCATTTCACTTCTTCTGTAGTTAAACAGGCATAGAGAAGTACAAAGTCACTGCTAACTGAATGGTATATAAGTTTAATAAATATACAAAGTTAAAAAAATAAATATTTAAAAGCTATAGCATTTAGAGACGAAAATATGACAAAATATATTTCTTCTATCTTCCCTCCAGCCTTGGTGGCTATTTGGGTTCTCAAGTTATGACATCTGAAAAGGGAATGTCTTGCAGTTCTATAGCAGGATGGAGTACATGAATATTCAAGAGTTCAGAGAAATGCCTCATAAGCTAACAAGGCCACTAGATGATGCTATTCTACTATGAATTGAGTGGTGGGGGAGGTCAGCTATGGAAACCTTGGTTTATTTTTCAGCTTCCTGTGTTCACAGCGTTGGAAGAAAAATCTGGTCAGGTTGCAAACTGGGAGAAAGACGCTGAAAACAAAATGGAGGTAGACCGCATGGAAAGAAGGATTCTGTTTATTTGGATGCCAGAAACTTTAATGACAGCAGCATGTTTCTGGGGTGGCTGATCAATTGGCTGAGTGAGTGGGTGGTTTTTTTTATAGGATTCTGGGGTTTGGTGATTGAGATGCTTCAGTGCAATGTAGTGAGCCTTGTGTCTTTTGCTATTCTAATGGTGGTGGGTAAATCCTATTATGTCCTAAAAGTCATGTCCTGTCCTTAGAATTTGGGTGGGGGAATGTAGATTTTTAGGAGTCTTTGTTTTTCTACTTTTTAAATCCCATCAGCTCCAGCCTTCTGTGGGAGCTTGTGGCTGAAGGTGTTTTGTTTATGAATCGATTGGTCCAGTCTTTCAGAATGGATACAAAATTTCCATTCCGAAAGACCAGTCTTTTATGCTTGAGGCTGTTTTCCTATGGCAGGAAGACTGGGGCTGATTTAATGTTTCTCCATTTCTTCTTTGGGGAAATATAATATTCTGCCTCTTTTAATATTCCCCAAATTATTTCATTCTTGGAGTGAATGCCTGCCTATAAATTGCCTGCCTATAAATTGGTAAACAAGTGTGTTTTGAGCCTGGCTCTTAACAATTATATAGTGGAACACTGCAACTGTTTATAGGTTCCAGTTGCCCAGCCACACACAGCTAGTTAGAAGCTTAGAAGAATCCTACAAGGAAGTAATTGATACAAAAAAATCTTGTTCCAGAGAGAACTTGCGACAGGAGTGGGGGAATTAAACATGGCCAGCAACTGAATTTAGACTCCTGGCTAGCTCAGAAAATTCCAAGTGGAAATATTCCTTTCCAGAGATAAACCATGGGATGTTACAGCTATTGCCAAGCCACGCAGGGTCTTTGAAGGAGAAGGTTAGACAAGCAAAGCCATAATAAGTATTTAGTGGAAGTTCACCAGTTAACCATAAAACGTATGAGACTAAGCCAGAAGCATGTGGTGTGCAGTTCAAAGACTGCAAGAAATAACTAATGTAAATGCCAAACTCTTTCTTCTAAGGAAATTATGCCAAAAGTAATCTGGCAATGAAAAACAAATGTATGGCAATGTAAATGCTAAACTAGAATAAGTGACAAAGGTATGTGACACTGAGGAAGATGTAACAACTATTCAATAGCACCAGTCCTTGTAACCTCCCAGAATCATACTGCTTCCTCATAAATGCCATGGAAACAAGGCCAACAACAAAGCTAGGTCCAGAGAGACTTCTGAATGAGAGAAGACTTCTGGATAAATTCCACCACAAAGATGAAGTAATGCAGAATAATTCAGATGAATATCTCACCCACACAGCTTTACCATCCTGGCTGCAAGTCAGCCTACTTAACTTTCATAGAGGTGAAGATTCTTCACCTCCAGTGAAGAATCCACCTCAATGCCAGCCTGCTGCTGAGGTAGTTGAAGGTGATCCAGCAGGAAAGTGGTACCTTCTTTTGGAAAATACAACAAAACCTCCTATACAACATTCTATGTAATGTGGAGACGGAGCCTGAGAGAAGCCACTGACCTGTAGGACTCCAGTTGGCCCTACGTTATCATATTCTCCTCAGCTCTGTTTCTCCATGGTTATTCTGTTCTCATTGAAGAAGACAACAGAATTCTTCTGTGGAGTTTGTTGCTTTTCTTTTCTTCTTTTGTGTTTTGGTAATTAGGATATTGATCATATAGAAACTGCTCAATATTCCTGTAGGTGCATAAATAGGTTGCCAGTGAGAGAATAGTATTTTTTTTTTTAAAAAAACTTCTTTCAGTACCTGAGTTGTTTCTAATGGAAATCCCTTTGGGTTATTAAGCAACAGGGCATTACCAATGTGTTTGCTGACTTTGTAGCATTTTCAGCTGTTGATTCCTGCGCTGTCTTTTTCTTTCTTCAGTTTGCTTTCTTTTAACAATTTGATTTCTTGCCTACATAGGAATTTCAGAAAATTCAATATTTAGTATTGCAGTAGTTGTAGATTCTAAACTGCTAGATCTCCCTACTAACCCTGTCCTACATTTTCCTATTTACATGCAAGAAAGTTACTGTTTGCATGGAGAAAGAGAAAACATGACTAAACTGTGGATGGATATGAGCCAGGAGTTTAGTCAATTTCAGCTCAAGAAGCCTGTTCCTCCATCCAGAACTTGCAAGAAGAGCAGAATCCAGCTGCTGCTTTTGCCTATTCTGGGAGATTTTTCTTGTTTTTTTCTCCCCTGTCCTTTTCTTAAGCACAAACTATTTCTTTTCCTGGTCCAGAAGAGCAAATCATTGCACAGAAAAGAATATGTGCTATATTTTGTGGAAGCAGCAACATTATTGACCACACAGTAGAGTAGAGGTGGGGAACTGTGGCCCCTTTATGACTTGTGGACTTCAATTCCCAGAATTCCTGAGCAGCCAACTCCCAATTCTGGAAGTTGAAGTCCACAGGTCATACAAGGGGCCATAGTTCCCAACTCCTGCTGTAGAAATACAATAGAAGAACCTCTTTAGTGTGGAGACATCCGTTTTGAGAGTGACATCTCAGGAACAGGAAGGAAGCAAAAGGGAGTGTGGATGAGTCCAAAAGGAACAAAACAGTGTTTAAAACATGTGAAAGCATGTGAGAAAAAATGGAGATGTATAAAAAGGGACACCTGAAGAGACAGTGCTACATGGAGAAAGCACTTTCTTTAGATTGAAGTACCATCCGCTTTCTTGATAAGGCAAGAAAGCAAAGCAAGGCACCCATCTTACGTTGATGGACTTGACCATCTAGTTTAGGAGAAACTGAAGTCATCACTCATGTACTGTTGTATTATAATATTGTAGAGATCTAAGGGATTAATTTATTCTACTTATCTTGCAACCACATCCCAGATCAATAGAGCCTTTTTGTATAGAGTTTCTATGTTTCCATTCTAATGGCAATATCACTAATATTGTGGCCAAATTTTCTGTGGCAGCAATCAAGAAACATTATCAGATAATGTGTCCCGGATTATAATACATTGTTTTGTGTGCTTTTATATTGTATGCTGATCACAATGAGGAATTTACATATGCATTGAGAAAGCAGAGCAATAAAAACAGCCTCCACAATATCTAAGCGACTAAAATCTGACCATCAACAATAACACAGTGGATACTTTAGTGAAATTGTAGATGGCCTATTCCAACATTGGTACGCTGACTTTGGAGCTACATGTCATATGATCAGTAAAAAGTTTTTTTCCCCAAAAAGCTGGATCTAACAGAAATTTAAAAAACCTGTTTGACAGATTTGAGAAATATCACCTTAGAAAAATTACCTGTATTTCTCGGTGTATAAGACGCACTTTCCCCCACCCAAAAATGTAGGAATTATATGTGTAGGCTGGCATCACCCGCTGTACCACGATAATTCTAGTCTTCTTGATACCTCACATTAATCTCTCTGAAAGCTGGCTATCTTCAAGTTATGGCTATCTTCAAGTCATACTATGGAGCCTAATAACTCAAGGTAGGCTGGTTAT
>JANHFL010004078.1:60071-76068 GCA_032468155.1 Oxyrhabdium leporinum | reverse complement strand
CCCGCCGGCCCCAAGCTGAGCTGGCTGCGCCACTGGTCATGGTGCCCAGCGAAGACAACCAGCTGGTCCCTAAAGAGGTGAGCGCTCCTGTCGCGCGCGCTTGCTTCTTCGGCCAGGGCCGAAGCGCCTGCGGGCGGCGAAAGAGGAGAGGCCCAGCGACGCCTCTGCCCGTGCTGGAGAGAAGCCGGCGGGAGGGCGAAGAGGTGCCCGGCGAAGGCCTCTTTGGGGTGGGATTAGGGCAAAGGGAGCGCCGCAAGCGAGCTGGCCGTGGTTGAGGCGGTCTGGTTGCGGAGCCCGGCAGGTCGGGCGGAGAGACGAGCGGATAGCTTCCAGCGAGCGGCGTCTTTAAGGAAAGGCCCAGTCGCTTGGAAGGCCCTGCGGCGGAGGCGCTGGAAAAGGACGATTTAAGACGATCTCGGCAAGAGCGGCGGGCCGGAGGGTTTAAGATTCGGGGCGGGAGGGGAGGAGAGGAGAAGAGCTGTCAGTCGCGGGAAGCCTGGGGGTGAGCAGAGATTTGAAGGCTTGTCATTCCGGCTAAGTTGGGACGGGGGCAAGGAAGATTTGGGAGATATTTTTCCCCTCCCCAATTTTTTTTCTCCTCAAGGGCAGCTTTGATAGGGAGAGAGCAGTTAGACGTAGGATCTTTTTTGCTGGCTTTGCGTTCGGCCCCCAAAGAGCTCGAAAGCATCCTTGGGAAGGTCCATGGTGGTTAGTAAGAACTCCCGGGGGAGGGGGGGGAGAGGAGGGGATAAATAAATAAATAAATAAATAAATAAAGCCTGCTCTCTTTGGGCGCAGGTGTTTTGCAGGCGTGGATAAAAAAAAGTTGAAGGACTGCTGGAAAAAGGAGCTGCTTTTCGTTAGTTTTGAAAACTGAGTTTTGTGAATTAGAGAGGATAGGGGTTTTTTTTGTGTGTTTTTGTTTTTAGCATATGATTATAATCTTGCGATTGCTACCACATCTATTAAAGTGAGTTTTCTTGCTAGCGGGCAGGGTCCTTGAAATGAGTTTTAAGCTATTTTAATTGACTTACAAATTGCACTTATTTTGTGAGCGTTATTATCTACTAAGGTTATTGATTTTATCTCATGGATAATTTTATTGACAATTGGATGATGTAGTATAGTAATAAGATTGGAGTCAGATTGGTCTAGTAGTGGTTAAGGTGGTGGATTAGAAGTTGAGAGACCAGGGAAGCCTTGAGTTTTCATCTTGTTTTAGGCACGGAAGCCAACTAGATGTCTTTGAGCCAGACTATCTCTTTCAGCCCTAGGAAGAAGTTACTGGCAAGCCATTTCTGATAAGATTGCCAGAAAAAAACCCTGCATGGACTTGTTTCTGCGGTCACTGGGCATCAAACTTGATAGACCATAACAACAGAACGGTAGTAGTAGAAGCAGCGGCAACACCAGCAGTGTTCCACATAGAACTGTAGCTGTCAAATTTTATCTTTTGAAAGAATCTTATCTATTCAATTTGCCTGCCATAGAATATGCACAGTAAAAGATATTGTGATTTCTTCTGTGGGCTGTAGAATGTATGCTTAGATCACAGGGTTGAAATTAGGCTTAGTGGTTCTCATATTTGTCCCTTGTGATTTGAAAGTTCAATTGAGAAGACAAGTAATATTTCTTATTGTACGCAACAATAATATGCAACGATGTGAAATCACAGCTGCCAGTTCTTTAGCCAATGTTGGCTTCAAATTCACATTGAATTTTTCCCAGGAACCTAAGGTGTCATAATGTATTGACCTAATATATATGCAGTTCCAAGCAGTGTGAATTTTTGTAATTGAATGATGGAAATTTTTTCAGTACAGATTTTCTAAGTGCTATCCAAGATTTTTTTGATATGGCACTTAGTTGCTGATAACCAGAATAATACCACCACTGCCAATTTATGCCATAATCTTTCAAATTTGATTTTCAGATCTTGATACCTTGTGATCTTCTCCAATTTCCTCTCTATTCCACGTCGTCTGGTATTATCCACACTTTCTTCTTTTCAATCATAATTAAATCTACTGCGTTATGCTCTGAGACTTTATCACTTTGTATTTGACATGTAATACTATTATTATGAGATGGTTAGATAATGTCATCGAGACAACTTGAATTTGGGTAAACTGAAAGACAGTGGAGGACAAGGGAGCCTGGAGTGCTATGATCCATGGAGTTGCAAAGAGTTGGGACATGACGTAGTAAATAACTTAGATTTTTAGATTTAGATTTTTATCTTTTTTGATATACAATATATTAGATGATCTCAAAGTGACAAACATACCTAAATTCCTTCCCTCCTATTTTCTACACATAACCCTGTAAAGTGTGTTGGACTGAGAGAAAAAGATTGGCCCAAAGTCATCCAGAAGGTTTCTATACCAAAGGGAGGCCTAGAGCCCTAGGCCAGCATCTTAACCACTACATCAAACTGACTCTCAGCTTACTTTCCCTCTCCAACTTTATCATATAGAAAAATAAACAGTACAGATAAATGTAATTCTCAGGAAAGCTGATTTATCCTGATTTTAACCTTTTTTTATTTGTAAACTGCCCAGCGTCACTCAGGTGAGATGTGTGGAGTAGAAATTTGATAAATAAATCGTGTTACAGTAGAATATCTGATCACAAATGCTTCCGACCATGACCAAATCGGGTTCCAACCAAAAAAATCACTTTTTTTTCCCGCAGCTGATTTTTCCTTCTGCACCATTATTATTTTTTTTTGGTAAGCACCAAATTTTCAAAATTAGGTTTGGATCACAACCAAATTGGGTTGTGACCAAAGTTATGGAACAAATTATGGTTGTGACCAGAGGTTCTACTGTATTCATAAGTTCTGGTTCTCCTAAGCAAATTTCAGATTGGTAGATGTGTTAATAAAGAAAATTGTGCAGTTTAAAGTTTTAATCATTGGTAGATATCATTGGTACATCAGACTAAATACGTTACCACTTTAAAAGAAGATACAAGTTAAGTATACAGAACTACTGTTAATACCCTTGCACGGTAGCATATTTTGTCAAATATGCAAAAATCTTATGTTAGGTTTTGATACCGAAGCAACTTACAGATGTGTGGCAGCTTAATATAACAAGTGAATTTTACTGTAAAAATAGTGTCATGTTAAATTGTTTTGATACCAGAGAGAAATGAGACTTTAATATTTGGGTGGTGACACAGCATATAATCGCAATTCATTGCTGTACTGGAATCCTGATTCTAAACTTACTAACATGTTCAGTATAATACATCTGTTTTATGGCGTTAATGTAAATACCTAACTTCATAAAAAGCACATAAAAATAGCTGTTTCTGTAAACAGTATTTTCCTGTTATTCCACCGTATCCACCATAATATTGTTACATTTGTTTATCTTGAAGTATTTCTTAAACCTTAGCCAGCATTATTCAGCATTTTTCTACCTTAAACCTTAATTCAATACACTGGTATTAAATCAGTCTTCTCCAGCTTTGATTCATTCCAGATGTACACACTTCAGTTTCTAGAATTTTCAGCAGTTAGCATGCTAGCTGGGGACTTCAGAGAATTGAAGTCCACCCATTTGGAAAGTGTCCAGCTTGGGCAATGGTGTACTAAATGATAGCAAGGACATTATTTTGGCAGCAGCTTTATTTTTAAAAGTAATGGATAGCTCTGCCGATAAAGTTTAAAACCCTAGTAATATGTAATGATTATCTAGACATACGTAGATCACAGATATTTACTGAATGAGAGAAAAGAATAATAGTTCAGCATTACTTGGTGTCCAAGAAGCAAAGGGAGTGTTTGGCAGTAATTATAGATAACTAGCCCAGGCTGGAATGATTAATGGCAGTCTGGCTGTGATCATTGTGCTTGTAGTTATAAAAGATAGCATTTAGACTATCAATTTAAACAGCATGAGCCATGAGGATTTCAAATGCTTTCCCTTTTTGTGAAAAGGATTCTGGGGAAAACAGGAAATAATAATTTCCCCAAATCATATATTTTGAAGAAATCAGTTACTTATATCTATAAATAATATAAAGAAAGAAAAACTTTATAGTGTTACATAATTTTATCTTATCTTTACATAAGTTTGTGAAGGCAGGATAAAGAGATGTATTGCAGGAAGATATTTTTCAAGCAGATGTAGGAATACTAGGTAGTAATAAATGGTGGATTGGCCTTCCCTAAAGCTGGCTTGCTCTTCTGTAACTATGTTTTCCTGTCCCAGCTAGTCCTGAAATTTCCATTGGAGGTGCATAGCTTATGCTGATTGTGTTGAGGAGGCTGATCCACTTATAATTAGCAGAATCATGTTTTCACCTTTTATATATAGATAAATGATTAAAAGTCTGCAACCCTTGGAGATTTAGCCATAGATATCGATGCAGGTAAAAAGTGAAGCCAGGGTGGGGGGAGTAGAACCCCAAGTTGTTTTTAATGGATTCTGAACTGATTAGATTTTCTTCTAAGACCTATATGGTGCCTATATTGACAAATTTTCTTAGTTTGGCTAGTATGTCTACTTCCAACAGAGATACCATGTAGAGTTCCTGAAAATATGCCTTCCAGGTCCTGCAGGGGTGATGTGACAGTCCACCATAGAATGACTTATTTCTTTGGAAGCTTGATGTGATATGCCAAAATGAGGATGGGCTACTGGATTTGACTGCTTGAATGAGTTGGGTCCAGTTATTTTTTATTGCTTCTTTTTTGTTGTACGCCAGAAGTTGCTTGTAGTATCTTTTCTTCCAGAGGAGATCCACTGCAATTGTCAATGTAATACTGGATAAATAAACCTGTAATGTTAGCAAGAGCTTTTTTGGCATTAACATAGTCATCAAACCATGGCTTGAGTAGTGCTATTTTTGCTTCAAGGGCACTGACTTTGTGTGTATCAGCTAAATCAGGATAGGACCAAAATGAGAGATTTCCTTTTCTGAGATATGCCCTGTTGGGTTTGGGATGTGGCATCAGCTGCCACCCCGGGATAGGGGTGGTGCAGTGGCAGTGCTCATCCAAAATATTTGAGAGACATCCAGGGGCACTATCCAGTAGAATACTGGGTATGAGACCCTATTTATTAGATTGTGCTCTAGGGTTTAGTTGTGATTATTGCTATTCTCCCAGTTTCCTTGCTATGTGGCAATCTTCCTTTCTGATCTCCTTGACTCCAGGTTAGTGGTTGAAGTTCCTCAGATTTATGGTGAGGGGCTTCGCCTTGCCATCTATAGGTGTGAACTTGGGAGATCATGGCCACTGTGACAGCCATGGGTCTGTAGCAAGTCATCCGTGGCCAATGTATAATAGTGGTCACACATGTGACCTTTTATTTATGTCTAAATGGTGGCAAGGTGTTGAGGATTTGGGGGAGATACTGATTTTTCCCCTATCATAGTCAGATCACAGTTCTGAATTTGCAGTTCTCTGGTATCGCCCATCCCTCCCTACAGGGAGGCTGGAGTTATTGTATTAGGACACCCCAGACAGCTAGTGGACCTGGTTGGGTTCCAGAGGGAGCTTAAGGTTATTCCAGAAGGTCTGCTGAAGCAGTTGACTTGTTTAGTGATCATTCAGTTATGATGATGGTGACAAATGAATTGCTGCTTCTGTATTGTTCAGAAAGCTATCCAAACTCTTTCAAACGTATAGCATACTAGGACTGATAGTACATTTTGGGATTTACCTGACCCATTTTCAGGAGACACATAAAATACATAAGTATTTAGGAAGTTTAGTACTTCATATGGGATACCAGTTTCTTCACTTAGACAAATATGTTTTGGTATATTGATTTTAGTAAACGTTGTATGTCTTTAGTCTTATAGTCCCATAACATACTCCCATGTACTTTTTTGTAGAATTAAACCATTCTTCTTTTATATATATTAAATATTCATTTCTGTGAGAAAATGAATTTTACATTAACTAAAAGTTAGCTTCTTTAAAAGCTGAATTTTTAAGTAAATATTTGATAGCATAATCATACTATTTTGTGCTTATATATCTTAGGAGGTGCTTTGGAGATGCAGACAGAATATATTTGATGAAATGAAGAAGAAATTTTCACAGGTAGTTAGTTGAAGTGAATGTTTACAATAGTTCAGTTTTGATAGCATGAAATTAGCACTGTGCATGAGTAAATAAAGTGGTTTGCAAATGCATTAGAATACTAATTTTTAACATATTTTTAAGAGTGGAAAATGATTTCGTATCTTATATGAAACTCTAAGCCTTCATTTTAATATCTACAAAAAAAGCATGGTTTTGAAAATTCTAATAAATGACAATTTGCATGACTTCAACTTTGAAACTTATAGTTTCAAAACCTATACTAAGTTCCCAGGGTTGCGATATTCAAGAATTGCAATGTTTTGCATACTTTGAGAGAGCAGAGCCTCCGTGGTGCTGTGGTTAGAGTGCTGTACTGCAGGCCATTTCTGCTGATTATCGGCTGTCTGCAATTTGGCAGTTCAAATCCCACCAGGCTCAAGGATGACTCATCCTTCCATCCTTCCAAGGTGGGTAAAATGAGAACCCAAAATTGTTGGAGCAATATGCTGACTCTGCAAACTGCTTAGAGAGGGCTGTAAAGCACTATGAAGTTATATATAAGTCTAAGTGCTATTGCTATTACTATTCTGGATAATTTAAAAATTATCTACCTTTTTCAATTAATTTAGCAAAGGTACTGCTCTAATACCATTTTTGGAATTCTAGTCAAAAAAGGTTGCTTTGTTTTTTATATTAAGTTGTATTTCAGTTAACTGACAAATGTGAAGTATGAAATAGTTGCTGAAAGTACCTTGTGTATTTTGTTTCAACTTTTCCCGAAAGTTACAGTGCTCACACTTATATTTCAGTACACAAATACTTCTGCTCTTTCTGTTGGATGCGGGACTTTTCTACCAATAGAATAGACATTGTATATATATTTAAAAGTAAAGTAGCAGTTCTCTTACCTATTAGCTTTTTCAACTTCTTCTGTGCTATTTTTTTATGGCTGGAATATTTCAAAGATAGTACTCATTTAACAGTCATAATTGGGAGTAGCAAGACTACTTATAATGAGATGCTGTTACTGAAGAGTTACCATAATAGCTTTAATGTGTCATAGCATAGTATTTCAAATTAGAAAAAAACAAAGTATGACAATGAGCATAATCCTGAAATTGCCCATTCTGAAAGGTAACCCATATGATCAATTGTTAATAAATACATGTTTTAATTTTTTATTCCCTCTTGTTTTTTGTGTAATTCAGTTTCATCCTAGTTGCAATGTGGCCTTTCCTAAGCAAAAAGAACAACATAAAAAGGGAGAGAGTACCATTTTTTTAAAAGTGAAGCAAGTCTCTGTATGTATCAATATCTTTGTTTTCAAACTGACCATTTTGATAATCTTCTAATTACATAAGTAGCATTATTAGACTCAGAGAGAACCTTGAATCCTCTTACTTGATCATTATAAAACAATGTGCAATTTCAGGCAAAAATGGCTTTTTTCCAGATGATATGTTACTTTTTTTAAGAAAGGGCATAGGAATGTTAAGTCTCAGTTAATTTTTTTCATTTCTAAGCCCAGCCTAAATGTGAAGATATATTATTTGACTTATTTAGAAGTACACTTATTTAGTTCTATAGGAGCTAAAAATATGATGTGTTGCCTTTTGGTTTCTCACTTTCCAGTTTTCTGTTCTGATTTTTAATAATTACTTTCTCATGCTGTTTTCAGTTATTGACAAATAGCATTTTTATTTTAAGCACCATTCATCTCTGCAAGAAAAAAAGCACTTTTAAAGTGGTTCTCGTTATAAATTCTTTGGAATCTCCAAGAAGGCTTAGGGAATTTCCCAGTGATCTAGTGAACAGCTTGATTATGTACCTGGTCAACCTCTGAATAACATTGCCTCCAAATGGTCTCTGCATTCACTGATTTTGGGTTTCTCCTTGATAAGATGAGTAGCTCCTAGATATGAAACAACAAAATGATGCTGCCAGAAAAAAAGAACAAATGAACATGAAATAAATAAGGATTTGTGCCTACACAATGGTGGTTAGGTCAAAAGAGCATTGTTATTACTCAGTCCTTATTACATCTGCAGGCTATTGCCCAGCAGCTTTATTCAAATCAACCTGGGTTTTGATGAAATGGATAGGGTTCTCAGTGGAATACCCTACCTTGAGTGAGTTGGATACTTGCCCCTGCTAGCTCAACCAGAGAAGACATAAGAAGATGGTTCAAGAGATGGTGAATGTCTCTCAAATGGAACATTTTTCAAAGAGGCAGTGGTATACTCCTTTTTTAAGAGGCTCCTACTCCATCTAGTCATCTTGAATAAATTCTGCCTGATCTTTCCTTTGTAGAAAAGGTATTAAACAAAGTGATCTTCTTTCTTCAGAATGACATAGATGCAAAATACTTAGATCCATTCAAGATTTAGGATTTGAGCAAGGGTGGAAAATTGGTAGTCTCCTGAGTTTCAGCATTGGTTAGGGGTTAGAAGTGCTTTTCTTCAGGATTCTACACCTTGGTCACTGAGCAGTTTTGTAGGAGGTAAGATGGAATGAGAGATGAAATCATTGGCCATTTCATTGTGGTGGGCTCCTAGTTCTACCCCCTCCCTTATATTGACCTCTGTATGAAGCTTATGGAAGAGGTCATCCATTGGCATATGTAAGGTATCAAAATGTAGATTATCTCCTATATCTCCTTTGGTAAAAATGTTGACTGGGTGGTTTAGAGGCTTCAAGGACTACATGTGGAAAAACCTCATTCCAGTGAGATAGAATGGCAGATGGTTGAGATGCTTTCTCATCGCAGCACAGTTCACCCATATTACAAAGCAGCTTCTGCAGGGGGAGGGAAATCAGTTTCCATTGCAACCTAAGGTTTCTCCTCCCCTTCTTCTCGTCTTGTAGCTCCTGCTACAGTGGCAGGTGGAAGTTGTGGCCAAGAGCTGCACTACTCTTGGAATAAGATGAATTAGATATGTTAGGCTCCTGTTATCTGTTGGCTGCATTTTTGCAATTCCTTCTACATGAACTGCCTTTGAAGACATCTTAAAAACTTCATGTTGTACAAAATACATCTGTACTTGAAGTGAGACCCATAACAGCCAGATTATATTATTGTACCAACTTTATGGCTGCCACTTTGTTGGCAGGTACAACTCAAGATATTGGATATTATCTATAAAACTTTATATGTTTTGAATCTTGGGTATTTTTGAGACATATATTCATATGGAATGTGCCTGCCTAATACAGACAGCAGAAAGGGCAGGCTGCATGTCCCCACTCATTGGGAGATAGATGTAGAGACCTCTTAGATAAAGCTCTAATACATTGTTAGTACAATACTATTAATATATAAAGTATGTAATCACTTTATAAATGTTTTTTCACCTCCTAAATTGGAAACAATAATTATTGTAATTCTTAACCCCTATAAAATTTTGCAACAAATTTTTACTTGTCTTTTAAAGATTTTATAATATTTATTCAACTAATTGAAAATAGACTCAGTAATTGGTAAATTGTTTAATTTAGATCAAGATGTTATTTCTAATCATTTTTGTAAATTTGGCCATATTTTTAAAAAATTATGGACCTAATCTATTAACCAGATCTGTCTTTCATCTTTTCCTTTTCTCTTTGTTGTGGAATAATTAATAATAACTACAAGAAATATTCACAAAAAAAAGTTCAGAAGTAAGGAGAGAAAAATATTTGTTGATTTTATCTCTAGGGCCTATGAGTCTTGGGATATCCAAGCCACCTCAAGCAGTTTTTGGACTAACAAAATGTTAAGAGGTAAAGTAAGGCTTGTAAAGTTTTGATCCACAGTCCAAACACTGTCAGTTCTAGATAGGCTGCACAACCAGAAATTCTATTGGCATAGAATTATCAGATAATAATAAAAATAACCCTATTAATGGACTGTAATTAGATAGCTAGTCTAGCTGTGTTTAGATTGGTTTAAACTGCAGGCCTGGTTTATGTTAAAAGATTTGATATTGGTTTTGATATAGCTTAGACATGTTGCTTGACAACAACATGAGTGGCATATAAATTAATACGACTATCTCAAGTTCATGTGCACTATTTCAGAATGTGGTTATGCTGAAAAATGGATCAGAATGGTTGTATTTTTTAAATTGTTGTAAGACATAAATTCACTAATAAACAATAAAACTAAATCTAACAAAAAATCTAAAAAATTTAATTGCTTTGTTAAAGTAATTAATTTAAATAATTGGTTTAACAAAGCAACAAAACAGTTTTTTAGAACATGGGCATAGCAGTTACAAAATATTTTCCACTGTCACAACTACTTTGGTTTTGGAACTTATGCAATATCTTTCTTCGAATTAGAAGCTTAATCCAGCATGGTGTTTTAATATAGAATATCTGTGCTACATTTGAACATGTCATAGTTATGAACTCAGTTTATGCTTGAATTTCGTGCCAGCAGGCATGACTCTGTACTTTGTTCAGCATTGATTTCTGTCTTGTGTCTTCTTAATATATTTGTATATGCTTCCCCTATACTAATTCTGTTTGTGGAAAAAGCTGCATAAGAGAATTTACATTTTCATTTGTACCTAGATACGTTTTGATAGTAAGCTATGCAGATTCTGTGAAATATGTTTAATAAGCATTTAAGCAGCTGCATACTGTTTCAGTCAACATTTCCTAACTGTCTTTGAATATAATCAAATAATAATTTAGGTTTTATAGGAATAGATCATATAAAATTGGTTAACAGATATTCTGATTGAAGCCATAGAGCTTGGATGATACAGTTTTAACAAGGACAACTAGGACCAAATAGCTATATTCAAGGGATGTTCTTCTATTTTTGAAAATTGTTCATATTATTTTGTTGAAATTTTTTAAATTACAGTGTTCTGTCTGTGTTAAAAACTGAAATTGCATAGTTAGGAGAAATGACTTACTAAAATAGAACATACTTTTGTAATCTATTTGTTTCTTTCATTTCAGATTGAAAATGCTGCTGATGAACTTAGAGTGCTTTGTATAATACAAGATACTACCAATGCTAAGACAGTGAATGAGCGCATCACATTGAATTTGCCAGCTTCCACACCAGTAAAAAAACTATTTGAAGATATAGCCTCCAAAGTGGGCTATATTAATGGAACATTTGATTTAATTTGGGGAAATGGAGTCAATGTTGCTAATACGGTAAAAACAAATATCTACTAGTTTTACGCATTTTAATAGAATACTTTTAAATGGCTGGTTGTACAATATTTTTGTTCATTTTCATGGTATTTCTCATATTAGCACTTGTTTTCCCTTAACAATCCTTTTTTTGTTCAAGACTGCCTTCTTTTATTTTCTCTGGTTGGATGTGATGCGAAAAAATATTTTAATGCAATTTTTCATAAGATAATATATAAAAAAATGACATAACATAAAATATTTATCTATTTTCAATTATTTCTTTAATTTATTTTTATTTTCTGACTTACTGTTTTCTGAAGATAACAACACCTGACTAAAAATTTTCTGATATCCTAAAAGCACAGTGCTTTGCATTAATGTGGGTATAAACACAACTAAAGTTTAATAATCCTGTAATAGTTTGGGATGAAGAAACAAACGGTGCGATTTGTTAGAATTTTTTTTTAATCAATTAAAAAAATAGTCGATAAACTCTATTGAAAACATCTATCTTTTAAAATGGATTTCTGCCAATTATCTTCTTAAATTCAGCTGTTGCATACCCTGAGTCAGTCAATCTATATAGTATAAAGCCTGCAACATCTTTTATGAACTTTAAAAAAAACAAAGATTTATTTATTCATTTATTTTTATCTTTCTGTTTTTAATAAGATCAAATCAATGTTCATAGTTAAAACATAAAATAATTAGAAATTGATGAGTTAAATGCTCTGACCTGTAGTTTTATTCTTTTACCTTCTCATTAAAGGTCTTAGATATACTTCAATTTTAATACCTGTGAAATTTATTTTTAGTATTTAAGTTCCAGTATGTTACTATTTAGGTCATTAGGAGATTTATTAAATAATCATTGTAAATTAAATGGCATAATAAATAAATGCTTAATTGTAATAAATGCTTAAGGTACTAAATTTTGGCAGAATCTTGAGAAATATGAATTTTCTTTTTAAGAAAAATATTTTCTTATCTGTCTCATTTATGCTCAACATAAAGAAAATGTGTTAATTTACAGTGATATTTCTGTGTATTTATATTACTTCTATAGAGTTAAAGGAAATATGCAGTTAATCTTATGTCTGAATTTGGAAAATGTATAATAACAATTCTATTAAATGAACAATTTTATTTGATTTACTGTAGACACCACTGGATCATTCGAGTGATAAATCTGTTGTGGATGCTGGTTTTGAGCCTGGGAAAAAGAATTTTCTTCATTTGACGGATAAAGATGGAGAACAACCTCAAGTAGTATTGGTAATAACATGTTTATTAATTTGCTGCTTCTGTGTTTTATCACATGATAAGATTTTTTTCTTTTTGTTCTGAGTGTTCTGCTTATCTTTGATTTTCATAGTCACCAAGTAAATCCTTTCTAAGAAACAAAACCAGTCAGGTTCTTAAACATGCACTGCAGAGCAGACATTTCTAATACAGTTGGAACAGCATAATATGACTTCAGATTGAACTCATTAAATAGGAGCTGCTTGTTCTGATCTTGAAACAGAAGTTCCCAGGTTTGGGATATTCAAGAATTGCAATGTTTTGCACACTTTGAGAGAGCCTCCGTGATGCTGTGGTTAGAGTGCTGTACTGCAGGGCACTTCTGCTGATTATCAGCTGCCTGCAATTTGGCAGTTCAAATCCCACCAGGCTCAAGGTTGACTCAGCCTTCCATCTTTCCAAGGTGGGTAAATTGAGGACCCAGATTGTTGGGGGCAATATGCTGACTCTGTAAAACCACTTAGAGAGGGCCATAAAGCACTATAAAGTGGTATATAAGTCTAAGTACTATTGCTGTTGGCTATGTACTACATTTTAGGCAGAACCTAAAGAGCTAGACCAAGAATGTGCAATTCTGTTGGCACTCTCATGGTACCTGTTTTGGCTCTTGAAATATTAAGCTTAATCATTCTATTTAAAAAATACCAAAATGTTTGATCTCATGTGTTAGAAGTTCTATAGGTAGGAAAAGTAGCATAGGCACGTCTTGCAATCCTTACAGTTCCCCATCTGCTTCTGTAACTCATTTCTTTTGTTTGTGTCCTTGTTTGAAACTACCTGTAATACCAAGGATGGGATTCCTATTGTGAAATGTCTTGTGAAAACATGGACTTTCTTTAATAGGATATTTTTCATTAGTTAATTATAAATTTAAAAGATACATTAATAGATGTGTCCAATGTTTTAGGAGGAGTCTGGTGACCACAATCCTGATAGATTTATAGGTCCTCTACCAAGAGAAGGTTCAGTTGGCTGTTCCAGTGATTACGTCAGTCAGAATTACTCTTATTCATCAATTCTGAGCAAATCAGAAACAGGTATGGAGATGTCTTTTGTCCTTTTCCACTGGATATAGCAATATTATAATACTATCTTAAAACAACTTCTAATATTGTCTTAAAACAATTTAAGTATAGGAGAACAAGTTGTAAATCCCCATGTAAGATTTTGAATGAGGAATAAGGGTTGCAGAACTGGTGGTATTATAGTTGCTGTCAAGAATATTGCAGATGTGTAAGGAGAGAACAAGTCCTAGGCAGGGATGTGTTTATTTTTTCCTCCTACAGATTGTTACAGGTAATCTTTGATTTAATGACCATTTAAAGTTAAGATAGCTTTTAAAAAGTTAATATCGCCACTACATCATCACCACCCCGCAATCACGTGATTGCATTTTGGGTGCTTCACAACCAGCTTACATTTACAACTGATTGCAATGCTTCACAGTCATGTGACCATGATTTGCAATTTGCCAGTTTCCAGAAATTTTTGATGATTGGATTTGCTTAACAACCTTGTGATTTGCTTTATAATCACTGACTTTTACTTCTAAAAACCTAGTCCTTATTGTAACTACTATGGATTTTTTTATTATCAAACAAGAAAAACCCCTTACTCTTGGTCATAGGTAAAACTTTCATTTTGTTCCATTTAATGAAATGCAAGTGCTTATTTCTGTTAAGAACAATTGAGCACAAAATTATTTTTCAATATTTAACTAATAAGGTAATAGTTCTCACTTAGAAGAAATCCATTTTCATACTCCCCTACACAGTTCACCTTTACTGTTGTGAATCTGATAATTAGATTCTAATAACTAATACTCTAAAAATGCAATCATACTAAAAGGAAATGAAATTTTCTAGTATCTAGTATTTTTTTAAAGTTGTTATTTCCAGGGCAAATAAAGTTAAATAATTAGCATTGAAGTGATACATCACACTGTGCTAAATTACAAGGTGTTTAATATGTTATGCTAACCCAGTATTGTAGTTTATTCAGAAATCCTGTTTAAGCCATGTTTTTACTACCGGTATGTATTTCAGAATTCTGAAGAAATGTGTTTTTTGAATATCCAATAAAGCTAAAGTACTGTTGTGCTGAAAAGATATTATTAGCAAAAAATGTGATTTTGAAAAGTTGCAATAGAAATAATAATAAATATGCCCAATAATGTCATATTAATTCCTCTTAAATCTTAGTCTTATTCTTTTTTAAGATGAGCATTATTACTAACGTTATACTATTTTTTAGGATATGTGGGTCTAGTAAATCAGGCAATGACCTGTTATTTGAACAGTCTTCTACAAACTCTTTATATGACTCCTGAAGTTAGAAATGCATTACATAGGTAAGTAGATGGATTTCATTAATTTTGTTGTTATCTTTTCTTGGGTTATGAAAGTCTTGTTTAAACACCTGAGACTGTTGCAATTAACAAATTATTTCACCTATTTACATAGTTGTTTGCAATCTATTCAGTGTTCTAACATTGACTATTGTTGTTGAGAATAGTTTCACAGATATACTTCTAATCTTAATCAATACTCTTTAAAGCAGAGTATGACATAATAATCATTAATTTTCAAGGCAAGGATTTCCTGGAATATATTTGTAAAACTATTTGATATGTTATTAGTTGTAGGACAGATGCAGTGATTGATAAGGAGACTTCCTCTGTAGTCTTTTTCCCCCCTTAAGCTTAAATGTGGATTCATGGTAGAGTTTAGAATTGCAGAGAAATATTAAAAATGGTTCATAACAAATAATTATAAAAACTAAAATCTTGGTTGTTATAAAAAGATTTTAAAGGATTATCTACAGTCCTATTGTAAATATTTCCTCTGCAGTACAATTAAAATTGGGGTAGGTTCTTATTTGTTATCCACTATATGGTTGTGTAGTTATATTTTGAAATATAGGTATGGAGGTACGACTATGGAAATTCTCTGTCATCCAGGTCATGGCTGTCCTAAAGGTGCTTTTTCAAAAGGCAACTGGACTTTGTTTTTCCAAAGTTGTTTTTTGAAAAAGCATCTTTGGGAATGTAGATAGTGTTAACTTTTGCAAGAATATCTCTAAGAGTTCAGTATGATTAGATGAATGATGACGTGTCATAGTATTTATACTAGAAAATGTTCTGATTATGGAATATTTGAATATTCAAGCATGGGCGTTATCTCTTCTAAAAAGTTTTAATATCAGGCTGTAAAGATCATATATTTAGCTCTTTTTTCAAATTGTATCCTGATGAAATATTTCTGTATCAACTTTTCTTTCAGATATCGCTTTTTACTGCAAATGAATGTTAGGAACATTTCATTTTCAACAGGGTGCTCTAAAATAATTTATTTTATCTGTTGGTACTAATGTTTGTTTGTTTGTTTTTTAATAGATGGGAATTTGAAGACTCTGAAGAAGATCCAGTGACAAGCATCCCTTACCAACTTCAAAGATTGTTTGTTTTATTGCAGACCAGCAAAAAGAGAGCAATTGAAACTACAGATGTTACCC